>VTPC01003157.1:0-41107 GCA_011009095.1 Ignelater luminosus
TTTTTAGTTTATATTTATTGTGCTCTTTTGAGTTTGGTATGTGTGTGGTTTTACTGATGAACTTAAGACAAAAATTAAAATATTGTCCTAGTTGCCGTGAAGTTGCTGTTTATCACAGTTTATATAAACTTCTCCAGTTTTATTTACGTATTATTAACAAATTACATTTTATTATTGGATTTTAAAACCTCGCCGGTTACATTATTCTTTTTCTTCAAATATCTATTTTGTTTTATTCTTTCTGTAATGATTAACTGCAATGAATTATTAATAAAATAAAAATTAAAGAGAAATTTAAGGTATCCGGCGAGATTTAAACGTCCGACCCCTTGATCATGAAGCAGACCGTTAATCCACAGGACCAAAAACTTAATTTGTTGAAAGAGTTTTAAGTCTTTAATGCTTTAGTGAATCTGAAATTAGAGTATGTCCATTATATGGAATCCTTAGTATACTTATGAGATTGTTAAAAATTGAATGAATACAAAAAAGATTTTTTGCATTATTATTATTATTATTAATTTGAAGTTCATATAATATATTATTAGATCATATTAAAATAACGTCATTAGACGCTTGAACTCATATCTTTCAATTTATTTTTCTTGCATAAATTATTAAATTGGTACATAAGTATGTATATAGCACCTCTAAGATTATCTTGCACAAAAGTAGAAGGTATGAATTGGGTCTTGTGACTGCATCCAATCTTCTACTATCAAAACTTTTTCTTAACCATAACAAGAGGTGTGAACTCCACCCTAAATTTAAAACTTCGATATTTAATCTACTTTCTTGTTTAACTGCTCCAACATGTAAAGCGACATAGAGAACTACTTTTGCTCAGTTGAGGCAACATCAACTGTGTTTATGTCATAAATAAATTTGCCAATTTGGTCCAATCTCTTTCTCATAAAGCCCCTGAGCATCATCTAGGTCTTCCTTATTCCTAACCGCGACAAGAAAAATAATAGAATATTCATGATAAATCTGCCCTTATTCCAAATAGATGAAGAAATGTACCCCTAAGGTAAGCGTAGCGGGTATAGATAGTAGCAAGAACTCCTCCGGCTCTAGACGGTTCAGGATCAGAATTAAAGCCCATTCTCGTCTTTAATCGCTTTAACTCTTTTCAAACGCCCAAAGACATAATTAAACCTAGCGTTGGCTTTGCAAGCTAGTCTCAGGCTCTACCATACTTTCAACCTTCTTTAACTCACTCCGACAGATGTCTAACTCCTTCTTGGGTTCGAAAATCATTACTTTATAGGAACACAGTATAAAAGGGCCTCGTTTCTCTAAGGCTAATTTGGCTTTGAGAATCTTTTTTTTATTAGATACTTACAGATCCTTGAGGTCGACATGTTTTATATAAAATTCATAGATAAGTTCATCAGATAAAAGGTGATTAACTTTCAAAATGCGAAAATCAATAAATTAATGCAGAATCGTATATCACATTAGTTTAATTCATTTTAAAACATATAGTTCAATTAAATTTCCAGATACTGCTTGTTATCTCGTGTAAAGATCCTACTTTTATTGAATGATTATTTAAAAAGCCTAATCCGAATTAACAAAGTACAAAAAGGTCGAAAATCATAGGTTAATTCTTAAATCCACTTTGCAGTCTAAGTCGATCCTGCACGTTTGAATTCCCGCGCAAAATTAGCATGTATTTTCTGTCAGCGTATTGCGTTTGATACAGTTTGACATTCATCCTACCTGCAAATCTCGAAAGCTTTTGTTTTATGCAAGTTCTGGTAGTTTTCTCTCGTGAAATCTGAAGGTAAAATTGTTTATGACCAAGTGCAGGTAGTACACTGTTGTGCTACCAATGAAAATACACTTGATTAGAAACTCTTTCATTACGCCTGCACTTGTCGCAAACATCAAGATTTCCTCTTAGCATTTAATTTCACCTTTTCAAGAAGGTTAAAAGAAGCCGGAACCAAAGGTGGTCCGTGCGAGGGCGTAGCCTGAATCTTAGTAACATTTAACTCTGTTAACAAGGTTAGTGGAAGCTACAACAGAGGACACCGAAGGTGGCTTGTGCGAGGGCATAAACCGAACCGAAGTGACACAGAACCTTCTCAAAAAGGTTATTAAAAAGCCATGCCCAACCAGGGACTTCCAAAGATGGCCTGTACAAAGTCGTAGTCCAATCATTATTGTATGTATGTATGACCCGACAGGGCCGAGAAGCTTGACAAGTACGAGACCTCTGAACGACTCGACAGGTTCGGAAGACCCGGCAGGGCTGGGAGGCCCGAAAGGTCCAACAAGCTCTCTAAGATCAAACGATCCGACAAATGCGTCCTGCCCGAGCTTTGGGTAGTATGAAAATCCTCCTTTTCAGTTCAGTATGCTGTAACGGTCTTTTGTCGTTATCATTCCGTCACATGGTAAATCTTACGGTATATCATCATCCTTCCTTGTGAGACACCGTGTAGATACAAAAATTTCTTTTACAATTGATTTACGGTTTCGAATTCTAAAGGAATGCGACACGCGGGCGAAGGGGAAAGAATCGAGATGTGAGTGTGTGAGATTCCTTACACTTCGTTCTTTAGCTTGGGCGATTTTCTAGTTCGAGACTGAAAACCCTTTTCATCAAAGGGGTAAGTTAACTTTCCTTTTTTACATCCCTTGCGTCTTCGTTACTAATGGTTGATCCTTGTCCCCAGTTTTTTTATTGGATCCCACGAATCTGGTGGTAAAAGTCACAAACAAGTTTTCTTGTGTGCCTCTCCCGAAGCCTTGTTGATGCATAAGTATTCTGGCAGTAGCAGTGACGGCGGAGAGTGACTGGTGTCGACATTAATGTGTGAAAACGACGGAGGCTGGATTCCAATCTTGCAGTAAACTATTAAACTAATCGACGCTTCCCCCGGTTCCAATTTATGCTAATAATTAATTCTGTTAAAATTAATTTTTTGTTAATTAAATCTTTGCTTATTAAAATTTAGAGTGACCTCTTCAGGTTTAATAAGGATCTTAAACTTTTATTAAATCCCATTGTAATATATTTTTTTTTGTTTGACCCGTCACTTCTAAATTTGTTTAAACATTCTAATTTTTCTTGATTAATGTACTATTCGGATGTAAATTGAAGATTTTTTTGTTTACCATTGTTTTCCAGGTGTATTTCAGTTTCAGCAAACAAATTTCGATCGAAAGCTGCTTCCTTCTTCACGTGGTAAGACTAATTTAATACTTCAATCCCAGACAGCAAAAGTTGACTACTTTTTACAGCAATGTTACTATTTGTTAACTATTATTTTACATTCATACCGTTCTATTACTTTTCTTTAACTATTTTTACGGCATTTGTGGGTCAGGTAACTATGTAGTAACTTTTTAGTTGGTATGAAGCCGTAACTAAACTTTCTTATGTTCTTTAGAAGTCAGATAACCGTCAACTTACTTCAAGTTTACTTGTTAGAGGAACCGAAAAGGTTCGTTGCGACAAGTGCACTATCTGATTGTCCCTTTGCATTAATATTAGCATATTAAAGCTTACTTTTAGGACAGAATACGTCATGTTACAATAAAACAACTATTTGTAGTAACTCTACTGCTTGCTGATTATTTTCTTGTTACTCCCAACAACAACAAATTGATTATTAATATATAATATAAAAATATATAATATAGAGATTTCCAATATGCAAAAACCTTCTTAAATTAGAATACCTTCAAATTATATATATATATATATATATATATATATATATATATATATATATATAAATGAAATTAAGAATAATTAAAGTTTTTATTGCAATATTTAACTTGGCACAGAACAAATTAAATAATTTATTATTATACTCTATGTAAGTTTTGCCGTTTCTTGTTTACTTTAACTATGAATTAATATTTTAATTAAATTAATAAACATAAAAATTGTAGTTGTTTAGATAAAAATTTAAGATATTTAGGTCAAATCGGTCTTCAGAAGGGACGCGCTGCAGGTACCCGGGGTTTTGGTGGCAGTGGTCGACCGTTCGCCCAGTAAAGAGACCAAAAGTCGTGTAGAATTTCAATAAACCATATTCTTATATTACATTTTATGCCAGACAGCAAAAGTTTACTACCTTTCACAGTAATATAACGTTTTGTTAACTATAATTATACATCCATACTGTTGGATTACTTTCCATTAACTATTTCAAGGCATCTTTGGATTAATTAACTATATAATAGTTGCAATCTAGTTCCTATGACACCGGATGTAACCGTTTGTATGATATTTATTAGCTATGTAACCGTCAATTCACAGAAAGTTTACTTGTTGGAGAAACCAAAACGGTTCATTGCGGCAACTGCGCTGTGCTTTGGTCCCCATAAAGTAATATTAGCATTTAAAGCCTACTTTCAGACACAAGCTCGTCATATTACAATAAAACAACATTTTATGGTAACATTCCTATTTTTTGACTATTTATTTGCTGCTACCACCAACGGTAAGTTTTCTAGCACAAATTTAGCTCTGGGCGACAACGAAATCCAATAATAATGTAAAATAAAAACAATTATTGCAAAGCATTATTCACAAGCAATAGTTAAGAATATAATTTGTGGTTGTTGCAAAAACTGCCTTCAAGTATGTACAAAAGAAATTGTTAACAATGGCTGTGAGAAACTGTGCATAATAATTCCAACAACCTGTTTCAAAGTTTTAGTGACGATAGAAAATAAATATATTCAATGCGTATTCACAATAACGTCTTGTTAGCGCAGTTGGTCAGAAGGACAACTTACAAACCAGGTGGCTACAACAACTCAGGTTCAAATCCCGGTGGCAAAAAATGTCAGGCAACCCTTATTCCACCTGAATATAAAGACATTTCAACCCCCCAAAAAACAACAAAAATAATAGAATGATCTGAAACAAATTAGTTGAAAATGTTTTAATTTTGTTTGACTTTTTGGATTTCTGAAAATTTGCGGTAACAATAATTAATTTATAACAAAAATAATTTATGTAGTTTCATGCACGGTTTATCGTCAGCACGCGTACGGCATCGGCAGTAGCAACGTAACTAAGTAGTAACTATATAGTAAAGATATAGAAAATGCAATGTAACTTTCGAATGCTCGGAAGATTGCTAGGCTTAGTGACATTCCCACAGATAGTTATCCAAACGTAATCTAAAAGTAACTCTACAGTTACAAAAACCGGGACATTCTTAACCAATAGTTAACTTATAGTTACCTTTTATTTTACTATTTCTTTACATCGTTTACTTTACACAGTTATTATGTTGTTACGAAATAGTAAAGTTTTGCCGTGGGGGATGATTATCCAAATCTTGCTTTAATTGTTTAATTTCTTTATTTAAATTTCATCGTACACCTAAATGATTTCAAATTCGTTCGTTTAGAAATTTTAATTCCTTAATTTTCTGTTTAATACAAATCATTATTTTGTGATATCGGAGTCCGTTGTTTGCATTTCTTTGGTGTTTTGATTTTTTTGTTAGCATTTGAACAATTTGAAATTATTTGCCTGGTGTGCTCTTTGATAACATTCGTGTAAACTTTATATAGTTACATTGGATTTATTTTTGACAATTTTCCTTATTTTTAAATTGCTTTAAATTTTGTTTATATCCTTTTACCAATTGTTTACTTTATTACTCTATAATTCAATTATTCAATTAATTTTTTTAAGTGGAGATCCTTTTATTTAATTTTTTTGTCTTAATCTGTTGTAAAGTGTTAAAACAATTTTCTATTGCTCATTGATTTAAGTTTAGGAATAAAATTTTATGTCTAGAAACTTATAACCTTTGGTGCTATTGAAATTGCCAATATTGGCTTTATTTCTCAAGTAACAATTTTTTGTATGAAACTGTTCTATCGGGTTACTCCGAATTTATTTGTAAATACGAATTTAAAAATATTACTAGATATTTCAATATACGTTGATGGTTAATTACTACCTGGTGTTTTATTGTAAGTATAATATTTGCGGTCCCGCTCCCAAGTCTACCCACTTGAGTTCAGTTGGCCTAGGACCCAGAGATCCTAGTAGTTTTTTTTCATTTTAACAGTAACGCAAGGTTTACGTTACAATGCAAATAATGCTTATCCGAGTGAGATCGAAAATAACGCCTGTTCAAGTTAGTACTATAATCCTCCGATGCGGTTCAGTACGAAAATAACTCATTAGACTTAGTACGAATAAAATCTCAGTCCGGTACGCTTCGGCTTAGTATAAAAACAACGGCCTGAAAAACCCGACCGACCAAATATGGTCGACAGGCCTCACAAGCCCGAACAGCCTGACAAGCTAAAAAAAGCGCGACAGGCCCGAACGGTCTGACAGGATCAAGAAGTTCAAACGTTCCAAGATTCCTAAACAAGTCGATAGGCCCAAACGATCCGACAGAGCCGAAAAGCTTTTCAGGTACGGAACCCCTGAACGACTCGACAGTGGCGGAAGAGCCGGCAGAGTTGGAAGTCCCGACAGATTCTAGAGGCCCCATAAGATAAAACGACACGGCAGGTCCGGAGTACTCTTTAGAAACTGAGGCCCGGCCTAAGCTTTAGGCAGGTCTTGGTCTGATGTAGTATGGAAATTCCCCTCTTCAGTTCTCTATGAAAATAATGCTTGTCTGGATGAGATCGAACAAAACGCCTATCCAATGTAGTACAAGATTCTCCAATGCGGTTCATTACGAAAATTGCTCATTCGACTTGATACGAAAAAGATTTCACTCCGGTCTGATTCAGATGAGTATAGAAACAACGGCCTGAAAAGCCTGACCGACCTGATAAGCTCGATAGGTTCGGCAAGCCCGGATAGCCTGACAAGCCCGACAGGCCGGAAAAGCGCGACAGGCCCGAATCGTCCAAAGGACTCGAACGACCCGACAGGCCCAAGAAGTCCGAACAGTCCGAGATCCCTAGACGACTTGAGAGGCCCAAACGACCCGATAGTGCTAGAAGTCCCGCCAGAAACTGCGGCCCGGTCCAAACTTTGGGCAGGTCTTGGTCTGGTGTAGTATGAAAATTTTCTTCTTCAGTTCAGTATGAAAATAATGCCTGTCTGGATGAGATCGAAAAAAAACGCCTGTCCAAGGTAGTACGAGAATTCTCCAAAGCGGTTCATTACGAAATTTTCTAGTTCGACTTGTTATGAAAAAGATCTCAACCCGGTCCGCTTTGGATCAGTATAAAAGCAACGGTCTGGAAAGCCCCACCGACCTGATAAGCTCAAAAGGTCCGACAAGCACGGACAGTCTGATAAGTTCGACAGCCCGGAAAAGTGCAACAGGACCGAACCTTCCGATATAATAAAAACTGAGGTGCGGCCCGAGCTCTGGGCGCGGCCGCGCAAGGTCTAAGAAGTTCAAACGGCCCGAGATCTCTAAACGACTGGAGAGACCTGAACGACCCGACAGGGCTGAGAAGCCTTTCAGGTACGAGACCCCTGAAAGACCGGAGGAGCAGGCAGAGCTGGAAGTCCAAAAGAAGAAATAACAGCTTAAAATTCCCGACCAACCCGATAAGCTCAACAGGTCCGACAAGCTCGGACAGCCTGACAAGCCTGACAGGCCGGAAAAGCGCGACAAGTGCGAATCGTCCGACAGACCTAAACGTAGGCCCCTAGAGTCCGATAAATTTTTTAAAACGAGGCCCGACCCGACCGAACTATAAACTTTACAAATTCTAACTAATACTATATAATAACTAAAGAACAATTAAATAATAACCTCTTAAAGACTTGATATTGTTTTTAAAGTTTCTGTTTAACTTAGCACTTTTGAGAGACAATAAATGTCGATAAATACCTTTACTGGAATCTGATGTAAGAATATAAATGTCAGAATAAATCATAAGTTCCTCGATATAGCTAACCAAAAAGTGCTTCCAGTGTCTAGTGAGAATAGTAAGTATCTTGTAACACGGAAAGGTAGTAAGGTGCCCTATTCTAATCCGTCTACTCCGTACACCCCTGCTTGTGATTTGATTGCCACCCTGTCTGTCGAGTATTAAGACATGCTATACCGGCATCGGCGCTGTCCATTGGGCGAGTCCTTCATTACTAGTTAGTGTCTGTCAAGCCTAGTACGGTTGTATTGTGCAGAGCCGACCGTCCCGGCTCCTCCCATAGCGTATTTAACCCGTTCTGTTGGTAACCCGCTTGACTTGTACACTGTTTGGTACGTACTCCGTTTAGCCTGCATTACTCTTAGTTTAGTTTTATAAACTGTTTGTATATAAACTGACCGGCAAAAAAACGGTCACACTGAATAATTTCGCAAAACCACTTTGAAAATTATTAATTTCAATGCCACTGCGGTTGAATGATGTTATTCAAGCTCGAGAAGAACATAGACACTACTAATAATTATCAGGAGGTCCATTATAAACAGCCACATTTATTGTTTTTAATTAAGAAAGTAGCGTATTTAGACTGTTTTTGTTACTGCTTAAATTAAATTTAATTCTGTATTAATTTGTCTCGTTTTTTTAGCCAATTTGTACATCCTGTGTCAACAGTGAATGGTTCTTAAATCAAATAACAATGACTGATTTAAATTTTTTGCCGGTCAGTATATTTCGTGCCTTAGTAGAATAGACGAGTTAGCACCGTTTATAAGTTTTATTACGGAAGGTTTGCCTGTTATAAGTGTTTCAGCCGATCGACACCTGGACCATCACAATATCTACTCGTAAGCCCTCGTCTGACCGCTCCAAGGACAAGTGGGAGGAGTAAAGCCTCTAACCAAATCTAGCGCCTGAGCACCGACCAGGAGAAAATACGCCACCCGTTATCAATTTTTAGTAGGTTTGTTAGCTTAAATTCGCGTCTATTATTTTTTTATTAGTTAATTAAGTTCAATTACTCCAAGATAGCTAAATGTATCATAATTCTTTCTACAATCTTTACTTTTATTAATTTTTCTGAACGTGATTTTCTTTTAACAAAACACCTTTTTATTTAATTAAGGTTTAATTACTTCTGTTTTTACTTTCTCCTTGAATATTTTTTATTAAATCTCTTTAAACTCTTTTGATATGCTGATAACAAATCTTCTTCTACTCTTGTTAGCGTGTTTTCTAGCTAAATTTAGATTCATCCTAGTAAATAGCAGTGAACCCTTTTTAAATTTAATTAATTTTCTTTATCTTTGTTACTCATAGAAAAAAACTCTAGAATAGGACAAAAATAGTGTAGTAAGGTCAATGTCAGCCGACGGTTTGATGGTTTAATATTCCAATCATTATTAATCTTGATTACAGGAACTATAAACTTTACAAATTCTAACTAATACTATACGAGGTCTGTTCAAAAAGTATCGCGAATTTTTGTTTTTTCAAAAATTATTTATTTATTCATGAATATCTATTTTGTCCCCTTCAAAGTAATCTCCATCAGATATTATACACTTGTGCCAACGTTTTTTCCAATCCTCGAAGCACTTCAAAAAATCATTTTTTGTGATCTTGTTCAGCTCTTCCTTCGATGCCGTCTTTATCTCCTCAATCGTAGCGTAGCGTCGTCCTTTCATGGGCCTCTTCAGTTTCGGGAACAAGAAAAAGTCACAGGGGGCCAGGTCTGGGGAATATGGTGGCTGCGGCATCATTAGTGTGTTGCTTTTGGCCAGAAATTCGCGCACAAGCAACGATGTGTGACCAGGGGCGTTATCATGGTGCAAAAGCCAATTTTTGTTCTTCCACAAATCCCGGCGTTTCTGGCGGATTGCTTCGCGCAAATTGCGCATAACTTGCAGGTAATATTCCTTATTGACCGTTCTACCCTGTGGCAAGAACTCATGATGCACCACGCCCCTGCAATCGAAAAAAACTGTAAGCAAAACCAAAAGCACGCTCTTCGTCGTTCACATCTTCTCGGCCCTCTGAGAACATTTTGTACCACCGATAAACGTTGCTTCGGTCCAAGGTAGCTTCACCATATGCCACAGTCAACATTCGGAATGCGTCCGCGCACTTAATTTTGTTTTTCACACAAAATTTGATACAGATCCTTTGATCCATTTTTTAGAATAGGCAAAAATCGAAGACGAGCCAAAACACGTCCAAGCAAAACAGCTGTCAAAAATTAACTGAACATTCAAAATGGCCGAACTTGTCGGCATAAGTGAGGGACATGAGTACCAACATAACGCCACAAAAAAATCGAAAATCGAATATACGTAACCCGCGGAAATTCAAAATTCGCGATACTTTTTGAACAGACCTCGTATAATAACTAAAGAACAATTAAATAGTAACCTCTTAAAGACTTGATATTGTTTTTGAAGTTTCTGTTTAACTTAACACTTTCGAGAGACAATAAATTTCGATAAATGCCTTTACTGAAATCTGATGTAAGAATATAAATATCAGAATAAATCATAAACACCTTGGCTGCTTTGGTAATAAAAATTGTTTGTAGATGATAATTCAATCTTTAAACTTGACTAAGAGGTTGCATATATCGATAGTCAGCACTTCACTAAAGGTTTAAGTTTATGTGCAATTAATTGTCCACCTTTTAATACAATACAAAAACAAAATAAACGCCATAAGATATTCTGAGCAACACGGCCGTTCTGCTGGTAAGTCACTTTTCAACAGTGACAGCTAACTCTACAAACAGATGCCCGGGTAAGTGGTTTCTGTAGCATACCCAAAACCGGAAAACTCTAGTTACAGCGGTGTCAATTGGGCTACGAAGAGGGATTTAAGTAGGAAACTTTCCAGCAACGCCAAGAAAAAACGTTGCCAACTGACTTTCTACCCTTAGACCTAGCAAGTGTGAAGAGCGGGGACCCTATAAGTGGGGTAAATTGGTATGCGTGGGAGAATCGATTGGATGATTAATACAATAAATTGATTTAATACAAAACTTAATACTTAGTAACTATCATATCAGTAATAGCAGATTAAACTAAGTTATACCGAGATATTTTCGTAACCTCGTTACATTAACAATCTAAGTATCTCTTTACTTGTTTTCAACTTGTCCTTGTTTCTTTCAATCAACTGTTACCATAGGATTCTAGTGTCTAACCATTTCCATTTTATGGATAACCGAACTAGTGTTCTCTATTTATTACATCTAATCTGCATAAGAAACCTATTACACTAATCTCGAGAACACAAAGAAACTAGGACATTGTAAAATTATTTTGAGTGAATAAAATGGTCATAGTTACATAAAAAGATCTGATCGTTTCGTTACTACTTTATATAATTTGAAATGCAAGAAACTAAGTTACTAACTAATAAAATTTGTATTTTTCTCTTCCTCTCGTTCTGCAAATAACAAACAAGCACAAATTCTACCTACTTTTCCGCAATATTAATTTACCAGTTACAGCATGAAAGCAAAGTTTTTATTTTAAAGCAAAATTGTACGATTCGTTCTTGTTTCAGTTTTTTTGCCTACTTCACATACACAGAGCTTCCTTTGAATCCTAACGGGAATATAACAATAAAAATATAGTTTCTCTTTGTAGAGGCATGTTATTTTTATAGTTTTGTGAATTTTAAAGGAAACAACAAGAAGCAACCAATAGACATACACATAATATGCACTTTGTCTAAAGAACCGAACAATTTGTAATTTATTTGTTCTCTTTGCCTTGAAGGATTCTTTCTCCATTGTAAACTTAGACAAAACAAAGAATATTGATGAATGAAATGTAGCTTGTTTGCTTCTTTCATCGAGTACAGTAATGCACCACCGATAACACTCACTGTTTCACTCGTTTCTCGCTACAAAAACAAGAAGCAAATCTCAAACGTTGCTTTATTATCCCGCACGGAAATGCTGATACAATGGCTTGCAGCAGAACCTATTTGCACTATAACGAAGCTAGCAGGTGTTAGCTGTTACCTGCAGCATTTGTAATTCAATGTGAATAGAGGGAATCCCTTTACTGTTTCGAACTTCTCGTTTCTGCATCGTTGACTAATAATTTCATATATGGCAGCTTGTTATTATGTTTACCCAAATTAGAAAATTACAGGTAGGGATAATGGAATATACTAGGTTATTCCGAGTTTACTAATAATGACACTGACGAACCGACGAACTACACACCCAACCTCGTTATTTATTCATGTTAATTTACTGTGTTACATCCTAACGTTCATGGATCATTGAAGTTTAAGTTTTGGACGCTTTTGAAAATTATAATTTAATTTTTCACACTTGAAGTATTGTGTCTGATCCCGTAATATCAAATTTAATTTGGATGTTCTTCCACTTAGAAACTTATAAGCGAGTTTTAATTTTTGTCATTCTATTTTCGCGTGCACGTTTAAAAATACCCGGATTAAAATTACGTCGGGACAAATAAAAGCGTTACAGATAGATGCAAAAATACAGCTTCGATTTATTGGCAGCTAAAACAACAGTTCCATGTAATATTTAAGAAATCATCGAAACAATTATTGCATTTGCCACATTTAGGTCAAAGTGTCAATAATAATGCATAATGGATTTGTTACTACAGCTGTGGGCGATTATAAATTTAGATATCAATAACAGTGCAACAACGGTAATGTACTAGTGCATAATAAATGGTTTTAGTGCATAATCGGGTTTAGATCGGTTTTCTGAAGACTTCGGAAATTTATGTAGCACGTAACAATATAACAAGGGAATTTCTATGCATGATGGTTTCGCATTCTAGCGTAGAACTCTTTAAGCATGAAAAAGTATTAATTCATTTTTTAGTAAATTAATACTGGTATAACAATTGAATCGACGTTTTTCTAATTAAACAAGTGAGATCTTCCTCAAGCAAAAATCTTATTTCGTATAAAATGTGGGAAATTCGTACACTTATTCTCATGAAAAACAAATCTTTAGTTTATTGCAAGCCGTTAAAATATAAACTATAAAATGTTTCATATTATACTGTAACGAGCTATCCCTCAAACATACTAGAGAAGTGTCGAACAGTCTCGGCGTTGCTGGTCGAATGTGCCGGAGAGATCTCTCACTGTCCAGAGTTTCCGACCGTCGAATGTGTGAGAAAAGTTGCGAACCTTCTAGACTCATCGAGAGGAACGAGGAAACGTATATAAGCGGTAGCATGAATAAAGCCAGTTAATTCTGCAGTAAATAACCGCGTGTAGTTATGAACAAAATAAATGTAATTAGTGATAAATAAATTATTCTGTACATAAATAAATAAATAATTTAGTGTAAATAAATACTGGAAATAAATTGTAATAGACTTAGTATTTAAATAAATAGTTTAAATAAATAAAAACATTACAATAAGTTGCGTGTAAAATTATTTTCTATTGGATTAAAAAATCAAACGCATGCTGTGGCGATTAGGCTCGACGGTTGTACTTTATAAGTAAAAAGTAGTCGCGTAATTCTTGAATACTTAGGCAAGTAGTGGCCTCGTAAGACTCCTATATGAGCCAATTTACACTGAGTGTACTGGTTGTCCATTCAAAAATATAAAAATAGATAAGTCGAGAAATTTAATTTTCGTTTACAAACCATTTTGAATGTCAAAGCTGAAAAAGGTACTTAACAAAATATATTGTATTTTGAAAGTGTTGTTATCAATGTTTAATTTTTAAACCGTCAATTTAAGATTTCAAAAGGGGTATCGAGTCTTCAACGCCGTTCTTTAGTTATTATTTAGTAGTAAGTTAACAAAAATCAAAATTTATTAAGATTTAGCTTGTGTAATAAAAATTATTAGTAATCGAGATACTAAACCGTCAAACCGTCGGCTGACATTGTTGTTACACTATTTTTGTTGTATTCTAGCGTTGTTTTACATTTACTTAAAATTCATGGCATGATGAGAAAATCTACAAGTGGCGTCTATTATTTCTGACTTTTATTCCCAAATTTTAAATTCTGATCTGGTACAAAATTTTATTTATGTAAAACTAGGGAACAGTGTTTAATAGTTAGTGATCAATCGCGCCCATATTCATTGTATACAAGTGACTCCGTGACACAAATGACTTTCAGTTCTGTGTAGTGTCCGGTCGATTCCGTTTGTTCTGATTGGCTGACCATACAATTTGGAGTGGAGTACGCTACTGGTTATTACGGATATACGATGTCTGCTCTTTTGGTTATCCGTTCCTATTTTGTTGCTAACGGCCACTACCGAAGTACTCTTCTATTCCCATTCGAGATCCTGAAATTTTTCACGCGGACAAAATCCAGAAAAAGATGGTATTCTCCGGGAGAGATGTAATGCAGTGGGCCTCATGTGACTACGGTTAAACATACCTACCGGGGTTGGAAAATCTTGGGTTTGGCTAAATTCTAGTTGGTGGGGAAATGACACAGTAGTTAAAGCCACGAGACCTAAAACCTCAGCCATAAAACAACAACCTGAATGCCATTAAACACAAACATTAAAGAGCGTCAATTTTTCCACAATGTAAAGCTTTTCTTCTCCGTACGACTTCATCTTCTTCGGCGCTACAAGCATCCATACACCCATCTATGCAGGCCCCTCACAAGGCTTTTCCATCAACGCCTGTGCGCTATCCAGCAAAGCAACACGTGGGCACCTTTCATTCCACTAAGCGCACCTACATCATATGTAAGCCAACAAGCTGTCCATATGTCACCAGGTAATTTCCGTCATGCTGCGCTTGCATTATACCATCTCCGCCGCTATCTCCACCAGCTGCGTACCACCGTGCTACCTATCATCATATTCTCTAATTACTGGTTCCACTGCTAATGTAAGAAAACAGATGAATGGTATCTTTGCCAGAGAAACCCACCACGTGCCACGGTTATTAGGCTTAAAACTGACATTAAATGCACTTTCCTGTTTACCATATGGTGGCTTAAGAAATCTTGCCTTATAGTAGGTGCTAAATACCCTAAGCCTGGCGATGTTCCAATAATCAGGAGTAATGGGTCACTGCATTTTGTTTGATGGAGAGTAAATCCAAACTACTTATTGTGTAGGTTAGTTTAACGAAATATTATAAGCAGTAGAAATAACAATACCAGTAGAAGAATAAACAAAGAGATAGAAGGAATACAATGTGGCCACCAATGGTAGTAGATGGTGAAGGACAAGGGTAACTTCCTCAAAGAAATTTACACAAGAAAACTAGCCAATCTGCATATCGTTGGAGGAGCAATAAGTTGATTAGTGTAACTACACTGTAGGCAACTTGGTAGAAAGCAAAGTTTAATCCTCAACTTAGTTTTAGTTTTCTCTAGAAAATCTAAACGAAGAGAATTTATAAAGCTGCGTAGAAGTAAAAAAAGGAGATTAAGTGCATTAAGCGTGCCCACAAAAGTAACTTTTCTGGTAATACCAGTAGCTTGTTGAAGGTAGATGAAGAATTTTAATTTAAATCTTCTGTAAGAAAGTAAAATGAAAAACAACGCCAAAACTACGAAACCCGCTCTGATATCGCGTATACATTAAATTTAAATGCGGCATAACCAAATTAGCTTGCTCAAGCTAAAAGAGGAGTGACCAAGAAGACTGGAATAGACAAAGCGTCAAATTAGTCGAATTAGCTGTAGATCTAGTTTGATTACTTTTAAAAATGTCAAAAGGACAGGAGCAATTAGAAAAGGCAGAAGCGACCAAGACAACTCCACTACCCGAGATGCGGATGGTTTGATAGATGGGGTACGAAGCCTGATTATACACTCTAGTACACCCTATAAAAGGACGTCAACTTTTACTGACTAGGCCACCTGTAGTGGTCCGATGGTGCAGCGAGGTTGCAAGCAAATAAAATGCAGAAAAGGCTGGAGCAAGAATGTGCAAATAAAAAAACTTGCCATAGGCTCCGCAGTAACACAGGCAACTGAGACTGCAGTTATAAAAATGGTATATTTATCATGCCAAAAGACAAAAAACAACATGGAAAACTAACCTCACAATTGATGTTCTGCAATAATTATAAAATTTTAATTAATTCTGATAAGTATCTAACAAAGTAATCCGTGTCGAAAGTCGAAGTAGAGCTTTTCGGCTGTAAGACAAGTATTGAAGCGCCTGAGAAAATGATGGGGCTTCTAAGAAGACTTTAATCCCCTGGGCGCACAAGAGAATTTCGAGGTGCAGGTAAAAACTAAATAACTTAACCCGTTCAGTGGCGATAAGTAGCGTTAGTGTCTTGAAAGAATTTGTTCATCTTTAAGTCTCTCTTTGTATTTGAGAGATAAAACTAAAAACAAAAATAAAATTAAAAAGTAGAGCATAAAATCTTCTTACCAAAGTCTCAAGAAATTGAAAAACGAGAAGTGGAAAAAAAGCACTGATATTCTAGCAGCGCCAAACATGTTAATTGGATAGTAAAAGAGTTGAACGGTTAAACTTGTCCCAACTATCTCGATTTCCATGTAGCCTTATCATCAGTCTTCGATCGTCTTTTTTGGTATATGTAAACATAAATGTGAAATCCTCACAAAGAACTACTCTATAGAGCCTTCTGTGGCACTTTACGGGTTGAAATTTGCAGGCGTGGTCCTGTCCGGGCTGACTAGAAATAAAGTTGACGTGGTCTGAAAAATACCCCGTAACTTCTTGATCGGTCCGAAAAAGCCGGCAAGCTCGAGAGGGCCAAACAGTCTGATAAACGCAAGAGGTTTAAATGGCCCGAGAGGCCCGAAAAGCCCGCCGGTCCGATTGACTCGAAGCGCCAGAAAAGCTCAATAAATTTTTAATCTGCGACTCGGTCCGACTTGAACCCAAGCTTTAAGCGGGGTCATGCGAAACATCTAACCAAAAAACTTGCGCGTACAGGCCTCTTGAGCCTTGACAAGTTTGGTTCTCAAATACAGTACGATAGATGTGATATCTTCAGATGAATTCTGACAAATGCTGTCGTCGAGCCTAGTGATCTATTCAAGCACTGAAACTACTAGTACTGCGCTGCTATAGCATGTTAGAAGAAAAGGAAACCAGGAACGTGGCCTTGGTACAGTTTAATAATTCAAGTTAGTTTTAGGGCAAATATCCATGGCAGGCGTCTCAAACGTGGCCTTAACTTGCAAATTTGTGACAAATTACCTTCCGGTTCAGAGTTGTAGTGTACCCCTCTTGGGGGGGGGGTGATGGTTTCCTCGGTAGTGGTAAATAGAGTAAAGGGATAGTGACGTAGTGCGGAGTGAAGAACCGAAACTTTCTAGCCATCTAACCAGTCCACTTTAGTACGAAAACTGACCGAAAAGGTAATTTTGAAGAGTTAGGGAGAGTTTGTAGGGTTTTTGGGTTCTTTCGGCAAAGCAATGTCAAAAATAGTCAAGAATCTGAAATAAGAGGAATCATCAAAGTTGCAGAGATCGAATAGTGTAGGCGGAAAGAGTGACAGAAACTCCAAAAGATAGAGAAAAGAGAAGAAGCACAGCAGAGAAATAGGTAGACAAGAAGAGCTAGAATTAAATGATGTCTTCACAATGAGATCAAAAATGAAACACTAGAAATGACATGTAGGGAAGTTGAGAACGCTGTACAAGGACTCAGAAACAGTAAAGTACCGGACAAAAAGGGAATTACTCTTTCAATGATTAAGGAATGAATGGACTGTATAAAATAGTCTGAGTCCTAGAGGAGAAAATAAACGCTACAGGCCTTTAACCCTACCTCCCGTCCCAGGGAAAGTGCTTGATAAGGTCATAGCAAGAAGAATAGCAAATCAATTGACGAAAAGGAAGCTAAACGTCGATAAAATTAAATAAAATAAAGATAGGCATACTCATATATTAGCAGTGGCCTTTGATATCAAAAATGCCTTCAATTTAGTCTGGCACCCCAGCACAGAAGAAAAAATGTTGAATAAAAAACGCTTTTCAAGGAATACAGCTAAAGAAGTGGCATTTTTTTAAGCAACAGGGCAATAGATAGTTGGAGATTAATAGGGAGATCAAGATGGTTCATCATTGGGGCCAGTATTATAAATCCTTCTAATAGAAGAGATCGAGACGAGGCTTTAGAAAGAAAAAGACGCGAACGACCAAATTATCCTTACATTCGACAAATTCGCAAAGAGAATTAAGAGAAAGTGGAGTAAATACTTCGACGCTTTAGCAAATCGGCAGTCACGAACAAATTGGAATATTGTGCAAACAATATGCAGAGAACAGAGTACTTTTTTTTAAAGGTTTTAATGTACAGCAAGAACCAAGTACTAAAATCGATTATATGATAGAGAATAGACCCGTGATAAAATACTTAAGGTTGAACACAGACGAACAATTGTTACTCGTTGAATATTGTAAACAGTTACGTGAGAAAGATGTAACGATTAGTTATGGTTAATAACTATTTTTGCAATAATTAGTAATTAATTTTAAAATCTTTAGTATTGATTTCAATCCACCCTTGATGCATGTTGTCACTGTTGGTTGCATACATTCCAGGCGCTTTTTGTCAATTTGTGATTGTAGAGCGACAGAATATGTTTTAACCTTTTGATTATTTACTCCTCATTCTATATTAGTTTAAATTCTTTAGTTCTACGATTTATATAAAATAATTTTTATGACTTTTAGAAGGAATTTGGGTGTCTTCTAGATCCCCCCCACTGGCTTAGATCACTGAAGTATAGTTTGTTATAAAGGACATGGTTTGATCGTTTTAATACCTAGAATTACTAGTGTTCACTAACAAATCTCAAGTCTGAAAAACTTATAATTTGATTGTGATATGATCTAACCAAAACCACTAGCATGTCAAGTAAAAAGATTTTTGGTAGTGATACCAACTGTAATTACAAATCTATAACTTGGACAGTTCTATAAAATGACGAAGCAGAAATTTGAAAAACCTTAATTAAACGAATCTTATCTATAAACCACAAAAAAACTTTCTTAATACCGAAGTGTGCAAGTGGAGAAAAGCCCGTTTAAAATGCACTAAAATGAGACCACTAAATATTAATGTACATATTAGAAGGTTTTGTAAAACTTATTTAAATTTAATGATGCCCATCTACATAGACATAGCCTATTAAGTTCAGTAAATAATATATTAATGAAATGCAACAGGTTTGGTATACTATGGCAATAACAACAATTACAACAATGTAACCACAACCCTTAGGGATTTGCAAATATGTTCAGTAAGTTACCAAAGGAGCTCGGTAAATAAATTAATGAAAACAAAGTTGATTAATATACGATTAAACAAAGGTAACCTAATATCTTTTCCTTGTAATAATTCTTTCTTTAGGGTTTCAAAAAATATTATAGCTACTGCAGTAAGGACACAGTACATTACATAAATAAATAAAACACTCATTTATGTTCACTCCATGCAACCATTATCATTTCTTCTGGTAATTCTTATTTGTTAACGTCTCATAATTATTTAAACAGTCCCCTGTGCCTTTTTTGCGTTGTTAACGAAGAAGAACGGTTAATTAATTTCCAGATAATGCAAAGCAGCGGCAGCAGCAGCAGCATCGTCCCGCCTTATTTTAAACCGTTAAGCTTTTATGCATACACACCAACCAGCGCATTTGTTTCGTGGCTGCAAACCGCTTTAAAAATACGTTTTTATCAGATTTATTTAGGACCCTTCCTGGCCGGAAAGATTTCTTGGGCAGAGCAAACATTTTAAGTATGTAAAGCCTATTTGGAGGCCTCTGGGGAAACATCCCCGTCAGTGCGAGGGAGAAATATTGCAGGAAATGCCGAGGAAAAATTTTAAGTGTAAGAAAAACCGAAAAACATCTATGAAAATCTGATTATGAATGCTTATTTTGGGCATCAACGTTAAGAGTGTCGTAATGTTGATTGAATAAGTAAACAATTTCTGGTGGGAGCCTGTTGAAAGCTTTCCATAAAGCAAATTGCCTAAACGTTTTTTATGTACGGATAAATCTTTTAAAACGTTCGTTTGTTATTTTGTGGTAGGTAATAAAAATTCATTAACAAGAAAATAATAAATTAAAGAAACAAAAGAATAAATTTAAAATAATTAATTATAATGACATTGCGGTACACAGTACTTTTCAAAAATATCACACTTATTTAAATAACAAAGAATAATAATAAGTAACACATACGTTTTTATCAGGGTATATTATGTAATTGACCTTAGTTACTAAAATTTTTAACGAATACGGTTCGTGTTATGCATCACTAACAAAAAGTTAATTTTGTTAGCTTAATAAAATAAAATTGTGTACCTTTTTGTTAAGTTAAATTAATACTAAATACGTGTTTTGTATTTTATGTATGTTTATCACGAACATAACCTACCGATAAAATGTATGTACAAAACAAAAAACGAGATGAGCAAAATCGTTTGGTCCGATCTTGTATTGAAAAGCATTTAAAACCTGTAGCCTTCCATCTAGGAGTCTGTTTTTCACTCTGGGGCCGCATTCTAAAAACATTTTTCAATCCACAACATTGAACATGACATTTCCAAAAAGCTTTCTACTAAATTATAAATTACATCGCAGCCGTGCGCGATATCGTGACTCACGGCGTTTTGTATATATTTTATTACATAAAGTCACAGAAAATAAAATTATACTCCATAACCCGCAATTTGGTAAATTGAAAACCTTTTATATAAATTCTAAATTTACTCGTTGGAAGCGCAACGGGATCGCTCTGACGCTTCACTTGCCGACTTGTTAGTGTATATAAAATTATATTATTTCTAAAGTGTGTTTTACATTTCCGAATTGTAACTGAGCATTTCCGGAGCGAAACATAATTCAGTTTTGCCCTCTGTTCCTATAAAATAATATTTTATTCATACCACCTCCTATTTTCATATATTTAGATATTTTTACTTAAAGTTTCAAAAATAAATCCAATTTACATTACGTCTAACCAAAATTTCAATGTAAATATAAAGGAATCTCTGTAGAACCTTCAACGGTCAAGTCTAATTAATGTCGACTGCACTCCATATATTTACCTCTATGTTTACTTCAGGGAGATAAAAAAGGATCTAGTGTCACTTTGTAATGCTAAAATAGCAAACCAATTAGTGTGACTTCAAGATACTTCTATTTTACATTAGGTCGCAGTACTGCAATCAGATTTTCAATTTTCAAAATTTTAGTGGGTATATCTGCGATTACTCTATGTTCTGATTTCGAGGACGTCCCTATCGTTATTTTAAAACATCCAACATTGAATAAATATACATAAACCTTGAATGAAACACATACCCTTAAAATTCTAAGGCAGAAACAACCTCAACGTTGACTAATAATTCAACCAGCAAACGCAATCCCATGAAATTTAACAGATGGGAATCATCACAGTAACAATATAACAACAAAATACAAAGATATTTGAAACAGGAGACTTTTCCCTAATGGAAAGTAGGAAAATAATAAAATTTAAATTTTATCTTTAAATTCCAAAGGCATTCAACAAAAACTTACACAAAACAAAATAACAATTAATAAAACGCAACTATTCATTCGGAAGTTCCCTGATTGAATGAGTTATCGAATAATACAGTAACAGAAAATGCGTGTTGATCTTACGCAAGATTCAGAAACCCAGGATCGATTTAAACTACAAAGTGGATTCAGAAACATAGTCAGTAATTTTCGATTCTATCTATAGTTTTTTAAAATTCAATTTGAGATTTCTGGATAATTGTCTAATAAACTTTTCGCACAAGACAACAAGAAATATCTAAGAAAACTTATTGAAATGTCTATATATTTCAAAATTAACAAACAGAGAGAGAAAGACAGAGAAAGAGAGAGAAAGAGAGAGAGAGAGAGAGAGAGAGAGAGAGAAAGAGTATCAAAATTTTAAAAAGTTTTTAAAAGTGGCGATTAAAATGGAAAAATCTTGAAAATTAACATTTTAAAATTTAATTAAGCAATTGCGTAGACCAAATTTCAAATATGGCGGCGTTAGAATTTTTTAGCGCCTACAACAGAATCTCCTAAGGCACCTTTCTGTGGTAAACACAATGGTGCGTTTAATGTCACGTTTTTGCTTCGGTCCTGCTTTAGATAATCTGTGGTGCAAAAAGTATGTCCTAGAATGTCTACAATAAGACCCTTTCTGGTCTTAGTCCACCTAAACTCAGCAGTAACCTTGAGCGTAGGTAAGGAAGTTATATACAAAATAAAATAAAAAAACACAGTTATACTTAAGGAAATCTATTGAAATTAAAGCATATACCAAAGATCGAAAATAGTATGAAATAAAACCACACGTAAGTAAATAACTAAAATAAATATAATTTAATAAACTTAGTTAGATCAAAATTACAAAAAGTAATTAATTAACTGGCCAGAAAACAATTTATACAATAAGTCGCAGAGGGCAAAATATAAACAAGGAAGAAAACTGCAATAAAGTCACAACAGTAAACTTATCCCGCAGGAATGGCACGTAAATAAAAAACAAGTAATTCAAGTAATTTGTTTTGTTTTTCTTACTTTAGTGATTATGTCAAAAATTAATTTTAAAGTATACGGATCGCAGATTAAGTTAAAAAAATTAATAAGTAAGGAATACACTTTAACTAAAAAATTGAAATTGAATTATTTAAAACAAGTGCAGAAACAATGGGAAAGTCCGCCATCCGCAATAAGAACAATATATGACCATACCATCATCCCCATCCTAAGGTATGGAATATCAATATGGTGTGCCCGACAGCAGGAACAAGTGGGTTCTCCAAAGTCTCCACAGCTTAGCTTTGAGAACCATAAAAGGGGCATACAGCTCAGTACCAGCTGAATCAGCTTAGACTCTGAAAGAACAGGAGAAGCCGACTTCATAGGACAGCAGATCCGTCGGGAAGAATACCGTCATCCAAAAGCCCACCGGCAACGCCTGAGAGAATGGAGCTTGCCAAACCAACAGGAAGGACTTCAACAAGAGACCCATCACCCACGAGTTCTTTCCAGACATTGGAACATTATGGGGGAGGACCGTTCTTCATTCTCCTGACGTCGTCAGCATGCTAACTGGACATGCAAACTTCCAGCAACACCTGCACCGGCTCAGGACGACAGGCCATCCAGACTGTCTCCACTGCATTCAACAACAACAAGAAGAAGAAGACAACAGGATTCACAAAATTTATGGGTGGCAGGTCTTACTAACAACAGCGTCTCCACCTGTGCAGCTAATTCTCGAATGGCCTATCTCATCAAATAAACTAGGGCGCCTAGTTTTGGAGAAGCAATTCATCGTCGACGTAGTAGCAGCCTTCGAGCCACATCACCCAGCACCATAATAACCCTGAACAATGAACGACTTGAAACGCAGAGGTCAACAACAACATAGTGTAGTGCTAGCAGTGAATCACTACAGTAATGCTTCTGCTTGTGCTAGTGTAAATAAAAAGACAGATGGTTGTAGATCCAACCATCGCTGTATTCTAGTCAAGTTTAGTTAAGTAGGTTAGTTAGATAAAAGTGAAGGAAAATGTTTAATTCTCAAAGTTAGGCGACTGTTTTACAAAATATAATAAGCAAACAGAGGGTAATATAGGCACCTCAAAAACTGGGTTTTCGCACTTTATGTTACAATAAACTGCCTTCGTGGGCATTTTTTGATCGCTCAACAATTCTTTGACGCTCTGCGTTGATTGAGAGACAAACGAAACTGCCTGAAGGTACAGTTTAGAATTGCTTTCTGGTGGTGGGGTCGGAAGAAGAATTACATTGGCAAATTGATTTTTTTTACCCAACTGTCCAAGTAGCACTTTGTGGTAGATACAATATAGCGCCAGTATAACTAGAAAAATGATATAATTAAATAAATAAAGCCAAGTTGAAAGACATAATGTGTTACCTGATTTAGGTTAGCTTCCAGTCTGTCTTGTTTTTGTAAAGTGGGTGTAGAGATCGTGTCGTGCCATTCTAATGTACCCGCTTTGTCGCACATGTAAGGTGGAACACGCGTGCAGAAAATAAAGGGAAAATCACCTTTATGCATTATGTATTGTGTAATGGTCTTGGGGGTTTTAATTTTTTTATAGCTCGTCAGTTCCAGATTTCAAATAGTCATTGTTGAGATAGTTACAAAGAGTCTTATATGGATATGAACTTGAGTGAAATCGGTTTGAGTTAGAAACCGTACAGCAATCTATGTATCAGAATTAAATATTCTTACGTAAACCGAAATTATAATTTGCTGTTAATTGATAATAATCCCATGGTATATTATCATATATGAAAGGCTATACTTGAAGTTAACGAATCGATCAAACAGGTTACTATGGGTATGAATCATCTAGCAGAAATAAATGCAGATTGAAAAATAGATCCTTAATGTCTACTTAATCATGAAATAATTAAATAAATATTAATATAGACTAACAGAAATCTTCTTAGGTACTTATTGGTTACGTATGTTATTTTTCCAATTTTTCTTGTAACGAGATTTTTCCGAACATTTAATAAAATTAAAAGAGTCAACAATCAATCGGGTCACGTTAAATCAGGGGTTATTTAAAAAGTCCGCACCATCTAAATTTAATTTTTTAATTGACGTCAATCCTTTCTTCTAGAGAGTTAATTACACAATTAAAAACCAATTTTCCACCACAGCAGGAAGTTTTAAATTTCAGCAAATCCTGCCTTTTTTAAAATCAAAATCCTATAAACACAAATTGTTTAAGGTTCATTGTATTTATTTAATTGTTTGTGATGCCTTTCCTGCAATAAATTTTGTTATTGTTATTTCCGATATTTTATTTTGAAGAAGATACATTAATTATAAGTCTTCTTTAATTAAAGTTGGTTTGTTTCATACTCCCCCGTAAGGTTTGTCTGTATCAGAGTTACAGTTTTCTCTCGGGACTTTTCCTTTTTGGTGAAATATGGCTTTTACGTTTTCAGACGTTTCCTAAGGCTGTTTTGGATGCTTTTGAACCCATTTGATTTACTCTTGCTTTAATTAAAAATATTTTTTCGTCTGTTATTGACATTTATTTTAATAAAATTAATGGAGATCCGAAAGCTTTGAACTTGGGATTAGATATTCAGAGGGTTTTTACATGCACTGCGTGTTTTTATTTGGTGTATAAGCGGAATGTAATGTCAGTAATAAATATGAAAGCAAAAATGACAAAAAGGCAAAACCTTTTGAGTGTTCCCTTTTATATTTCTAATTTACAGAATATAAGGAAGCGTAAAGTGACACAAGTAAATAATATTAAAGAAGACGAAATTATTTTAAATTTCTCTGGATAATTTTAGCCGTTTTGTGAAAACATACTGCAAGTAGTCATATAATAAATTGTCACTTTAAAAGCGTAAAAGCGTCATAAATATTAACGGCATTCGAAATTTTTACTGCATCTTACAGCAAGAGCAAAGTTTATAAGAAAATTATCAAGTTTCTTTTTTAGACTTTTTCCTTACAAATGAAGACGTATCCTAAAACTTGTGTAAAATATGTCCGCTACGCTTAGCCGTACTTAGGCATCGAGATGGGCACGAGACTTATTAATAAAATGGAGTTTGTTTTGAAACTTATAAAAGTGTAACGTAAAGTAGAATTATGAATATGTTACCTTTTTTTTATAAATATTCCTTTTTAGCGTTTACAAGACTAGAAGTATTAATTACCTCAAACTTTTCTACTAATTCTTACTTAGGAAGCGCCAGTTTACTTAGTAATAAATAACCTCTTTCGCTGTAAAGTAAAACAAGACAGAAATTATTAATTAAATTTCTAATTAAACATATTTAAAAATTAGTTTTTTCGCTCCTTGCATTGCATTATAGAATGAGAAAAGAATCATAATAGGTTAACAAAAGAAACTTAAAGCACGAGGAGACGCACAAGAATCCTAGGCAGAAGGTTAGAAGAATCTTAGATGAAATCAAGTTACCAAGACACACAAGAGAACATAAATCTAATGGACTCACCCTCGTCTCAAACAGATGGTTACTTATATTAAGATGATTTAAGATAAATAAAAATTTGCAGAAGGATTGCTTTTATGTGTTTACATAAAAGATTTTGTTATACGATCTTAAGAATTTGATGCGGGTTCTAATAGTGTTAAAACATGTCGGTGACATTTTACGGATTTCTCTCAAGAATAATAATAATAATTAAGCTTGCTCTCTGTGTAAAGCTCTAAATGGATCTAAGCAGTAGATTGTCAGTAGAATCATAAACTGAACAAAATTATTAGAAAACTTGAACATAAATGTTGTGAAACTGACTTTTGTATCCATATGAAGCAAGTAAATAAGACTAACATTTAGTAAACGTCGATTTTAAGAATCATATATCGTTGCCTAGTCTAGACTAGCCTCCGGTTAGTCTCGTTTTCGTAGGGCTAAAACAGGTGTTGCGATCGTGTCGTATCGTTCTAATATACTTGGTTTGTCGCACGTGTGTGGAAAATAAAATCCCACTTAAGGCAAGAGATGCGCCTTGTGCTTCAAGCGAGCCGTCGAGATGTAGCTCTAAGGTGCAGTCATTTCAATTTTTTTACGGTGAGTTAGTTCTAGGCTTCAAATAATCTTTGAGATTTGATGCCAGGCAGCGTTGCAATAAACTAGTTACGGGCAATCTTATTTGAATGTAAAGCTGAGTGAAATCCTTGGGTTGAAAGCCAAATAGAAATCACTGATTCTTAATTAAATATTTTCTAGTACTTTGCAAGTTAATAAATTGTGGAAAGTTTCATTTTTAAATGTTATGGAAATGTTCACCTGTTGGTACAAGAACTGGAAAAAATGAATTCAGTTTAGATAATTTAATTTCTATGGCGGTTTTCCATGGCTTAGAACTATGATATCCAGGAAATAAAAAGAATGTTTGATTTAAATACCAAAAGTCGTTATTGTTAAAAATAACTTTTCGTAGCTTTCAAACCAGAACTGATTTTTTTGAACCTGATTCAAAATTTGTGATTTTAGTTTGTTTAGTCTTTCTAAATTGCTTTGCTTGTATGGAATAGCATGCTCTAGCAGACCTAGAAGAAGAAAGAAAGAAGTTCTTGTTGAAGTAGTTCCAATCAAAAACTGTTTAAAAAGTCTATTTATGTAATTTATTACATTTGTTGGGAAATTGATAAATTCAATTTCAGCGTTTAATTATGCCCGTGTAAATATTTCTTTAGATCTAGTTTGCAATTACCCTCATCTAATTTATGCTTGTTATTTAATTTTGATCAGCTTGCTTATTTGGTCTTACAGATCATAAATCATTCATTGTTAAAAATAAGGCGTTTGGAAACCTGAATTCCTGGAAAAGTGCATAAAAGTACTGAAGCTGACGTTACGATGCTATTTTATTTGCAAAGTCTATTTTCGGTTGTTCAATCACCAATCTAGTGTATTTGTTGACAAACTGATATGGTCATGGTTAGGTTCCGGTTTCCGAAGGAAACCGAAGATCGTTTTAAGAGTTTTGTGCATGATGCAGTTTGAGCTCGTCCTATGTTTTAAAATGATAAGAGTGTAATGTGCTATGTGTTAATAGTAGTTGTAGCAGTACTAGTAGACTTGTGTTGGTAGGGCAGCGGTTTCTCGTTGTTGTTTTGGCGAAGAAGGAGAAGTTTGTATTGTGCTGGTAGTGTAAGTGATGCGCGTGTAGTGCATTTGTATGTGGTGTTGGGTCCGTGGAAGTTACTGTTTCGGCATTTATCTTGACCTCTAGGGAAAACCACGGAAAGACCCTAGTGAGAACAGTCGGTCCGGGGATGCCCCGGTGGATGGGTTTTTATCTGTAGATAAATGAAGTGTCGAGAAGTATGTTATGTCCATCAACTCGAGAGTGAGGTTTTTGCCACGTGTCATCATGACAGAGGGCGGACGTTTGGTTTTCTTTTTGAATTCTCTGTGCGCGAGCGGAGCCGGGGTTCTGAGGATATTGAGAACGTGCTCTTTGTTTTATTAGACGGTTCTGCTCACCTAGCGACCCCTCATGAACTCGAGACGTGCATCTACAGAGACAATTCCCGCTCTGTCACAGACTTCCTCTTGAGGGTGGAAACGCTCCAGGTGGAAGATCCTCCTGCAGATGGCCCTCTCTTTCTGTCGGAGTCTCTTCATCACATATGGCGACACTGAAACGAAGACGGTGAATCGATAGTCGATTACGGGTCTGATGAAGGTTTTGTATGTGTGTAGTTACGTCCGGGAGTGACAGCCTAGAATGCCGCCGCAGAGCCTAAAGAGCAAGTCGCTGTGTTGCTAGACAACCTCCAGGCAGCGCTTCAGCTCGTCGGTTCATCTCAGCGTGGGAGTGAAAGTGATAGAAATTTATAAATTAGTATTATGCCCATGTAAATATTTCTTTAGATTTAGTTTAGCAATTACCGCTACCTGATTTATACTTTATTATTTGCTATAATGCTACAATGTTTATAAGAACACAATTGGTGAGAGGTGTTACTATTGTTTGTGATGTTTCGTGTGATGAACTTTAGAAATAGAAGAGTGAAATAAAGAAAATGAGAATTTTTTTATGATTGTTGTTGACAGTGGTTTTCGGTTCTCTGTAGCATCTTTTGCTATAAAAAACAATACTTCTTTGAAACGGATAGGTAAAATAATGTATTTCAAGATGTTTTAAAGTTTAAAAGTGGCAATCAAAGTTGAAGTTTATAAAACTTGAATATTCTTAATTCTAATAAGCTAGACATACGAGGGCTGTTTGACGGAAGTGTGACATTTCAATAAAAAACAGGTTTAGCCTAGATTTTTTTTTATTATTTTTCAACATAGTTCCCTTCAAGTGCTACACACTTAGTCCAACGACTTTTCAATTTCTTTAAGCCGTCTTAGAAATGTTCTTTTGGCAACTCGTCAAAATAGGCCTCCGTTGCAGCAATAACCTCTTCATTTGATGCGAATTGTTTTTCTGCGAGGAATTTTTTCAAATTCGGAAATAAAACAAAGTCGCTTGGGGCCAGATCCGGTGAGTATGGTGGATGGGGAAGCAATTCGTAGCGTAATTGTACCAATTTAGCGGTCGCAATTGCGGATGAATGAGATGGGGCGTTGTCGTGATGAAAGAGCACTTTCTTACGTGCCAAATGTGTGAGTTTTTTCTTTAAGATAACATCAAAACGGGTCAATAAATCAGCATAATATTGGCCAGTTATTGTTTTACTCCTTTCCAAATAGTCAATATGGATTATGCCTTTAGAATCCCAAAAAATAGTCGCCATAACCTTATTAGCCGAGTGACCAATTTTAGTCTTCTTTGGTGCACGTTCGTCTGGTGAAATCCATTGTTTGGACTGTTCCTTTGTCTCAGGGATATGGTGGTGGATCCAGGTTTCGTCAACAGTCACATATCGACGAAAAAACTCAACTGGATTACATTGTAACATGACCAAACATTGATTTGAAAGTTAAACACGAATTCTCATTTGGTCGATTGTGAGTAATCGCGGCACCCATCTTGCCGATACCTTTTTCACATGCAAATGTTCGTGTAAAATATTATGCACCCGTTCGATTGAGATGCCAACAGCATCAACTATCTATCACTTTCAAATGTCGATCAGCCATTACCGTATTATGGATTTTGTCAACGATTTCATTAGTAGTGACCGTTTCTAAGGGCCCGGGGCGTTCACCATCATCAGTGCTCATACGGCCAGTTTTAAATGAATTAAACCACTTGGAAACCATTCCATACGATGGAGCAGATTCACCGTAATATTTCCGTAATTTCTCCTCAGTTTCTTTCACTGTTTTTCCACGTAAAAAATAATGTTTAATTAAAACACGAAATTCACGTTTTTCCATATTTACAAAATAGCACAAACTTAATTGATTTCTATGACTGTCAAATGTATACTATTTCACAGATTAACATGAAATTTGGAGATTAAGCCTCTAAAAGACTGACGTATATGCTAATGTTTTCGATTTACCGATATCAGCGCCATCTAGCGGAAAGTCACGCTTCCGTCAAACAGCCCTCGTATAAGTAAAAGAAATATCTTGATTATCGCTCAAGATTTCTAGTTAATTATTTAAATCATTTAAAAGCAGCCGTTAAAAATCCTTGTATAAGTATCTGTGTAGTACCTTTTTAAAACTTTTTGTAATTGCATAAATCTGTGCAAGAATTCCCAACTTTTATTACTCGACTCGAAAAATTATTATTTTAAAAGTGATATAAAGAGAGTTCAGACTGAAAAATGAGAGAAGTTTTAGATAAAACATTTATCCCGTGCACATCTTTATAACTAAAACGTGCTAAAATGTCCCAGAATCCAGGCTATGATGCATGGGGGAAGTGTTTTAAAGATAATGAAAATAAAACCAGCTAAACGTCAGCTACTTTATGTGAAATGTCTTTACAATATATTAGGAGTATCTTTATGGTCACCAGAAAAGGATTTTGTCTTATATCCAGAGCCGCTATGAACAGTATGAAAATATTAAATTGCGAGACCATACATTACATTCTCTAAAAACCAGGTTTTAGCGAGTTGTTGAAGGAAAAATGAGGATCTTTCTCTTAAATACTTTTTATAGGCATGAAACATTATCGCTTTGACCTCCTGCTCCCCGTTAAATATAATATAACCATGACTTGGCTATAAATTCTGTAGATTTAAATAAAATATTAATGGAATGTGTCCTAAGAGATCAATAGCTTTAGATAGAGTTTCAAAGATTAGACTGTTTCAAATTATTTTCAATAGACGGTCGTTGTTACCGTCTTGCTTTATTTATTTTACTGATTTATCCTCGTTTTCTCTCGATCTATAAATAGTACTTTATTTACAATATTTATCAACTGTAGTGATTCCTGCTTATGAATAATTCTTTTCGACTTCTGTTCGGAAAAGATGTTTGGCAAGATTCTAAATTATAAAGCATGCCTTAAAGTTACAGAAAGGAAATGATCGTCTCGAAACACAATAAAACGAGTTATTAGAAAAAGTAGAATCAAAATAAATTCTAAATTGCAAACCTATTTGAATTCAAAATGAAACCCAGCAATGAATATACATAAAACCAACGATTGAGTAAATTGGTGTTTGATTACTACTACTAATGCCGTATAATGAAAACCTTTGCTCGTCACTGATTGCTTCTTAATGCAGAAGACTGGTAACCATCATTCGTAGTGATTCCTATTAATCAATTCTGTATAAACCAAAAGTTTCTTGTTTATTCAAGTAGTGATTTGCTTGCAATGCTTATTCTAGGAGGAATCAACTTGTTTACGTGAAAACCTTCAATTTATAAGGTTATCAGGAATGTCTTGGTATTATTTTTATGTTCATTACGTCGTTACTGAGTTGTAGAAACAAAAATAAAATTAAAGATAGTCACTAGAAATTCTGCAGTCTTAAATTTAAATTTAATTCTTGAAAAAATTCATTTATAATTCAGCACCAAAAAAAATCCTTGATGAACATGTTGATGGTGCTGCAGTCATGAATATGGAAAACAGGAGAGTTCTATTACCATAAAACTCCTTAGAATTTGCAATACCTTGTTTGATGCACTGAAGCATAAACTCAGTCAAGTATTGCCTATTAATACACGCATAAATTATAATATACCTTCGTATATCACAGTGCTGCTTAATTTACGTTTGTTCAATCACCAATTATATTTGTTGACAAACTGATGTACTAAAGTATGTCTGTTAATTAAATGTGCCCATGTAAATATTTCTTTAGATATAGTTTAGCAATTACCGCTTTCTAATTTATGCTTTGTTATCAAAGTTTAATCAACTCTCTTATTTTGGTTTCAAAGATTATTATTATTATCGTTTATTGTTAAAGATAAGGCGTTTGAGCACCTAAAATCCTGGAAAAGTGCAATTAAGTACTGGAATTGATGTTACGGTGCTGTCTTATTTACAAAGCCTTTGGTTTGTTTGTTTGTTCAATTGCCAATTAATTATATTTGTTAAGAAATTGATAAATTAAAGTTTAGTGGTTAATAACGCCCATGTAAATATTTCTTTAGATTTAGCTTAACAATTACTGTTGGGCTTTGTTATTTCATTTTAATCAACTTACGTATTTTGGTTTCAAAAGTTATCATCATTTATTGTTAAAGATTAGGTGTTTGGACACTTGGAATTCTATTAAAGTGCAATCAACTGGAACTGATATTACGAAGGGACAGTTAAGCCTAAAATGCTCGCATAGCGCTCAGATGAAAGAGAGAAGACTGAACTATAATCCTAAGTACTTAGCAACTATACCACACGGCATTGACTTTGACAGGTAGCGTCAAAAGCACGCGAGATTTAAGAAAAAGTTTGCGCTTTTTTTGGCATCTTGGACACTTTTCTGTGGCAGATATAAAAAATATGTGACCCTAGCAAATAATCTTCGACGTGAAATAAACTTTTTAATGATAGTGAAGCTACGATCAATGGAATCTGTGACGGTATCGTGTGCATAACATGGACAGCACGTATCCTAATTACAGATGATCACTAGGACCTCAGGTGTTCAAACTCTTGAAGTTTTAAGAATCCAACATGGCAGAATTGAGAATGTTTTGTATGCTGTTAAAAAAGTCAGTAAAAATTCCAGCTATTATACTAATGTCACTTAATGTGATCGTTTCTCGCTTTTGAAGTTTAGCTTTTCATTAATTACCAGATAGGAGGGGAACAAGAGCAGAAAAAAGACGAAATTCTAGCTTTTAAAGCAAAATCTCTATAACTTGAAAACGCTTCGGTCCATTTTGACCGAGGCCGTTGGATGCTTCTGTGACAACCTTGGCGCGAACCTGGAGATCCGAGATCTGTGGCACTGTGTTTAGGCGTGTCCTCGAATTGTTTTGTCCAGGAGGAATTCCCGATTCCGGTATTAAAAGATGTTCGTATGGAGGGTCGAGATGGAGTTTTTAAAAGATACAGAAACGCCGTTTGGTATTTCGATTGAGTTTCTTTGACTAAGTTGAAGGCGATTTTCTAGTTGCTACGGAACGAAGCCCCTAGCATGGAAACTCTAATACTTACGGCGCCGACGTTAAGGCTTTTACCTTCGGATGCGCTGTCGACAGGTGCACAAAAAAGATTACATTCCCTTTCTATATATACGAAATCATCTTCAAGGTCAAAAACGAAAGAATCTCGAAACCTCCACCAAAGCGGTCTGGAACGAAGTGTGTGATATTCCAGGTCTACCAATGTCTGTGCCAAAGCGACAGCGTTTGCAGCTTCGGATGCGCCTTTGAAAGGAACAAGAAAAAAGTTCTACTGGGCCGTCTTCAACGTAAAAAATTCAAGAAAAATACATAAAAATTGCAAAAAATTCAAACGGTCCTTAAAATCGACAAAAACGCCCAATCGGGTTCTTTTCTCTCCGCCTCCGTTATTTACGGGAGTTTAACGTCGTGCTTTCGGGTTTATCCCTTTAGACCTTCAAGATTTGATTGATAAGAAGCGAGTACTTTCTATAACATTTTTGTATTTTTGGGCGATTATGTAGAAAGTCTTTTCTGCATGTTTTTTGAGAAACCATATTTTCCACCCTAAAATGGTATGTTTTTGTCAAGTTTAATTTGCAAATCAGCCACCAAAAGGAGCAGGCCAGCCCCTTTAGGCGCCGATCTCAGGCCCGGATAAATAAGAAGGGTTGGCGTTAGGAAGGGCATCCGGCCGTAAAATTCTACCACAACGTCGCACGAAATGGAAGATTTTAGAGACACGATGACGGCTATGGAATCCACCGCAAGCGACGCGCAAACACGTTGCCTGAAATCTGCGAGAAACGGGGTAGGGCTACTGAATCATGGAGGGGTTTGGCTACAGAAGTTAGTCACAGGAAGGGAAAAGGTGGGTAAAGTCAGAGTTGGGACGCTAAATGGGACTGGGAAGGGCACAAAGATTGTTGACCTGATGCAAATGAGGAAACTAAAAGTGTTGTGCGTACAAAAGATAATACGGAGAGGAAATAAGGCAAAAGACCTTTCCGTGGGGTATAAGATGCTGTATAGCGGAGAGGATGACAGATCAAAAAACGGTGTTGGAATTGTTGTCGATACGGAATTGAAGGAGGAAGTGTGTAATGTAGGCAGGGAAACTGACAGGATTATGAGTGTAAAATTGGATACCGGAGGCAATCTGGTCAGGATTGTATGTGCACACGAGCCTCAGACGTGATGTGAAGTGGAGAAGGATACGTTTTGGAGAGAACTAGACGAAGTACTAATGGAAATACCAGAAAGTATAAAAGTGATTTTAGCGGGAGATTTTAACGGTCATGTCGGGAGAAAAATTAACGAAAAAGAACAAGTGCATGGTGAGTGGCACTTTGGGGGGAAACGCAGAGGATGAAAGAATCGTAGAACATACACTGGCTTTTAATCTTGCCATTGAGAATACAATTTTCAGAAAACATGAGAGCTTCTTGTAGCATGTAAAAGCGGAGAAAGGAAAATTCAGATAGATTACATACTATGCTGCAGGAAACATCCGAAGGAATTTAAGAATATTAAAGTTATAAATGGAGAGAGTGTGGCTGCACAACACAGGCTGGTGGTGGCAGACTGTTGAATTGTGGAAAAAGAAAGGAAGCGTATGAACAGGAAGCATCAGAGAATAAAGTGGTGGAAAGTATGGAAAGAAAGACTGTGAAAGATGCTACGAGAACTGAAAAAAAAACAGAAAATGTGCAAGAATGACAAGATGTAAATAGAAGTAAGATAAAAAGGTCGATAAAGAAGTGTTTGGAACAACATCAAGGAAGGGACCCTTAGAAGACACAAGCGTGGTAGTGGAATGAGGAAAAGCAGACCGTTGTAGAATAAAAGAAGGAAAATATGGGATTCCACTGGGAATAGAGCAGACAGACCAAAAATGGCGTGGTAAGAGCAAAGGCAGTTCACGAAGCGTATGAACAGTTAGAGAGAAATCAGGATGATAATTAGTTACTAAGGATAGGCAAAGCAAAAGATAAAGCTTCGAAGATATAACGTGCATGAGACAAATAAAGAATGAATCTGAAGCAGTACTGCACGATCAGGCGATGATACTGATGAGGTAGAAACAGTGTTTTGAGAAGTTATTAAATGGGGCAAATCCCAGAGAAAAGAGTGAGAATGGCGATGCAAATAAAGGTGTGGTTCAAGAGATCAGTAGGAAAGAGGTGGAATGTGCTTTAAAAAAGGTGAAAAATGAAAAGGCAGAAGGGGTGGACGTGATACCGGTGGAAGTATGGAAAAGTGTGGGCGAGGAAGGTATCGATGTGTTATGGGATTTATTTAAGAAACTATGACAACAGGAGGTGATACCGGAACAGTGGAGAAAGAGTGTACTGATACCAATATATAAAGGAAATGGGGATGCTCAGTAGTGTGTGTGTGAACTCTAGAGGCATAAAGCTAATATCACATACTAGAAACGTCTGGGAAAGAGTCATTAAAGAAGGGAATAAGCAGAAAACGGGGGTATCAGGGGAGCAATTTGGGTTCATTCAAGGAAAGGGAACGGTACATGCAACATTTGCACTGAGGCAATTGATGGAGAAGTGCAGAGAGGTGCAAGTCGAAATGCACATGATCTTCATTGACCTTGAGAAGACATATAATACAGTACCCAAGCAAGTCGTTTGGTGGTGTGTAAGAGAGAAGGAGACGCCAGAGAAGTACGTGCAGCTGGCTAAGGAAATGTATAAGAAGGCGGAGAGTGCTGTGAGGAGTAGTGTCGGCAGGACTGAGGGGTTCCCAGTAAGAGTGGGACTGCATCAGGGATTGGCACTCGGCCCTTACCTCTACGACCTAGTGATGGACGTGTTAGTGAGAGATGTGAAGAAGGAAATACCTTGGAGCATGTTGTTTATGGTTGACATTGTTATGCGCAAATCTACACGACAGCAACTGGAAAAAAACTTCGAATAGTAGAGAAAAGCACTGGAAGAGAGAGGAAGGAGGATCAGTATGTGACAAGAAAGACAGCAAGCATGTTTATTAAACTTCAGAAACAACAGTTATCATCGGTCAAGACGTTTAATTACCTCGGGTCGAATGTACACAGTAATGGGGGGTTGGATGCATAAATTCAGCATAGAGCGAACTGCGGAAATGTGAGCTGCAAGATGAAAGAAAAGAAGTACAAGACGTGGGGTGACCTGTTATGATGTACGGAGCGGAGACGTGACCTGTTACGAGGATCCAAGAGAAGAAGATAAAAGTAACTGAGATGAGGATTATAAGGTGAATGTGTGAAGTAACTAGGAAGGACATGATCAGGAATGAGCTTATCAGAGGATCGGTCAAGGTTGGGCCTATTTGTAGAAAGATCCGATAGAGCAGGCTAAGATGGTTCGGGCAAGTGCAAAGAAGGGATGAGGACTACTTTGAGAAAAGAGTTGAGAAGATAGAGGTTGGTGGCAGAAGGAGGAGAGGAAGACCAAAGACAAGATGGAAGAACAAGGTGAATGGAAATCTCTGAGAAAAAGGTTGGAGACGAGAAGACGCTCTAGAGAAGGAGAAGTGGCGAGAGAAAATAAAAGATGGAAATTCCGACCCCATTTGAACGGTATAAGAAACTGTAAAAGAAGTTCTGTAAAACCTAAATCGCTCGCAAAAATGACCCTACGGGATTTAGAGCTGATTTTGAAAGCTATCAGTCCGCAGGTTTCTCTTTTGACGCGTTCTCGCGTTATTTCAGCTGAAAGTTAATCGTTTTTTTCCTTCTTTTAAAAGATTTGAATCTATTGCGTGTTGAATTGTAAGTGTGTATACAAGTAGAGTGCAGTTTAAGATTCTGTAAATAGAAAGAGTACAGCTTGGCGTTTGCTCGTTCAGAACTATCTCACTAAAAAATTTTAAAATAACAAAATATTCTGGGAAAGATCTCAGTTATTAAAATGAAAAAATAGAAACTAACAAATAACAAAAGCTCACCCTTTTCTTTTTATAAGCTATTCTTGTACGATGATCTAAGATAAAACATACAATTACGTAGCTATTACGTGTTAATATTCGTACAGGTAATTAGGAAAGTTAGGTGATGGTGCACGTTTTCGTAGGAACGCGCCCGGGCTTTAAATAGTCATGAGCAAGTGAAGGTTTACATTTAATAATTCTAGTTACTAAATTATCATAAACGCAAATAATTGTTAATAAAACAACACGGTTTTTAAGAAAACTGTTTTGTATATCATTTTGTAAATACAAAAAAAAAACATAACTACTGTAAAAAGCAGTGTAAATATATAAATGCACTCTATAAATTACTTTAACTACTATACAGAGCATTCTAAGTGTTCAAGTAGAAAGAGTTTATAGGAATAGTTTCTTTTGTTGCGGTCAACTTCTACAAAACTATTTCTTACAGCAACTCCGCAGAAGTAATTTATTTAAGTAAATGTAAATGTACTTTCTACATGGATACTTTGTGCAAATTTTATTCATTAAATTGTTCCAACTTTAATCGGCACTATACTAACCGTGGTATCATTTATTACTACCACTCCAAATTGCGGTACGTATGTGTGTCTAAAACTTCTAACTTTACTCAGTATAGGCTTTGAAACGCGTAATTTCATTTCGTGATGGTGCGGATTTGCTGTGCAAATTGACTGATATTAAAGGAATTATTATTGTTTAAGACGTCTGCACGTCTAAATTATCATCCAGACAAGTTTATTCTCTAGTTGCGTGGGAAAATGGGTTGAAAATTCTAGCTCGAAGCATCATACAAATGCTGAAATGTAATGAGATCCTCTAGAAAATAATAAACCTTGTTGCATCGTAACTTCGTACATACTGTGCAGTGCAGTGTTTAGATGGCGTGTTTTTCTTTATTTTATCAGTGGATAGTGTTCGTTTGTTTCCAACAACAACAACAAATTGTAAGAACACATATCAAGTTGAACAAATAAGGTGTTAACATACAAAATGTATATTTTTCATGTTTGTTACGTAAATGATATTTTGTTTTCATTGTATTGAAGCACGCGACTTTTGTCATGTGATGAACTACCCAAATAAATTTCACATGAGATGTAAATCATTTCATTAACGTCACTAATTTTCGCTTATTACAGATAACAGTGGATAGATTAGAGAAAGTGTATTAATTTATTATTATGTATCTAGGTATTGTATTAACAATTTTAATGTTTCTGGTTATTACTTTAATTAAAACATCGTAAAAGATAATTATTTAATTTATGAGTTCTTTATTTATTAAAATGAAAATAGGCCATGTAATAAAAAAATTGAATGTAGGGGTGATAATGTACACAAACAGTATTATTTGATATCTTCACAAAGAAATGTATTCAAGTCACCTTGTGAAGACTATGATGGTCTACTACCCTTCACTCTTTTAAACTGTACATAGCCGTTTGGGCAAACATTTTCCCACGATACTTAAAGAGTTAAGAGTTAAGTTCAGATCCTGTTGGAATTTGTTGCGTGTGCGTGAAAGCAGAGAAGAGCTTAAGAAAACTAATGCATTAAAACTTATGAGCACATGCAAAATTTACTTAATGTGTTTTAAGGCTAACTAGACCGCGATGAAAGACGACGTTGATCCTCTGGGCTAATTGTCATATAGCCAAGCGCTTGGATGAAATGATGGGATTCCCGAGAAGGTCTCTGATCCCTTGGGTGCAAAAACCAAACCTTTTATAAAGTTCTTGGGTCTGCGTCTCTAAATACTATATGATCCCCTTAGTCAGGATTTTATCTAACACCCCCCGAAACTCCGTTTGATCTAATATTTTCTTATTTTTCCTGTTGTGCAGCGTAGCCACTTCTCTGTTTGTGTTAGAGTTAAAGCTCTGCGACGTGATCCTGTCTGGAGTTTCTTCTGTGTGTCTTCACTATGTATTTAACTGTTCCATTCATTTTCTCTAGATTTAATAATTATTCTTGTTTAAGAAATATCATTTTTAACTTTGAGGGTAAACTATTACCACGTCTTTCCAAATTGTAATCTGTGTTTATTTAATTCTTGGTACAGCTTTTCAATCTTGGGAAGAACTTTAGCTGCCGGGCATGAATTTTATTAATCCTTCCCGCGTAACCATTTGGGCAACAAAACCGTTCGAGAAAGGATAAAGGGGTTAGGATAGAGGGAAGGATTCTAACAAAACGACCGCCAAGGAAACTCCTGCCAATTGAACACCAATAACACTAAATACCTTCAATCCTCTTTAAACATGCTACACTTTACACTCACAGATAAATCAGTCGCTGGGATGTCAATGTCTTCCTCATAATCATAACCAACAGCTGTTGTAGATTTATTCTATTCAAATATCGTTCTTGAGGATGATTCTTCCACATTGTAGTAAACAATATCTTTTAAATAGCTCTCGCGCTCCTACTCTTCTTGGTACAACCCATCTATATACTATATGTTCCAAGGGCTCCTAATCACATACACATCTTACCTGTACTTCTCTAAGACTTTTTGATTATAATAGTTATTGAAGAGTTCAAGCAGTATAAATGCTTAGTTAAACTTTCTGGCTTTTTAAGGAGAGTCCTGCATAGTTCAAAAACCTCCCCCACTGAGCGTCAGCCCACAATGCTTTCCATATCTCATAGTTATCTAGCCCTACTCTGTTTTTTATCCAAGCCACCGGATATAACAGTATCGTGTTGGTTTCCCCTCGAGTAGCTGACTTTGCCAAGACATCTTCTCTTTTATTGTTCTCATGTCCTGTATGAACTTTAATTCAGTAGGTAGTAACGGAGGCTTGCTTATGGCAAGGAGAAAAAGGCTTTACGCTGCGGTTAAATGTCTCTTTACTCTTGTGTCCTATACTGTCTTGCTCCATACTTCAGCTCCAGATAAAAACATGAGCCTGATTTCTCTTAAATAAATGACCAAACATTCGGTAGAAACTCCCCAGAGCCTCCTGCACATTGATATAACCTGATAGCCTACTCATAGTGCTTTTCCCGCCGTTCCTTGAAGTAATCGATCCAGTTTAGCTTTCTATCTATTGTCAGTTTCCGATATTTTAATTCTTGCTAGATTTCAAGTTTCGTACCATTTTACGACCGGTTCTCGAATTTCTTTACCGGTGGTACAAAATAATACTTGAGTTTTCCCGACGTTATACATTAATTTATACTCGCTTGCTCGCGTGTTACAAGTATCAACTATGTCCTTTCAGATTGTTTCGATTCTTTTCACCGAAGTGCTGCCGATGAGGATGAATTGATCATCAGCAAAGGCTTGAAAGTGTAAACTCCCACTCTGTTGTACCTGTATATCCACACAGTGCGCACAAAATGGGTCCTAAAGAGGAACCTTGAGGACAGCCTCTATTAACTTACATTAAGATTTCCTCACTTTTCATCGTTCTGTCCTTTGAAAAATCTATAGACAGCAGTTCCATTGACTCCGTACAACCATTATTCATTAAATACTTTCTACCACCAGGATTATCATTTTAATCTTGCTAATGGCCTTTGTATATCCTTCTCCTTCACCATTTCCTTAAGTTTCTAGCGTTTTTAGCATCTTGTACCTGTTTCACATTAAGAATGGTCGCGTATCTGGTAATTTGCAGTCCTTAAACCGTTGATTGACTGTAGCTGCTAACCGTCTTCCTTCCTTCTTTCTACGTGTGCTCATGAACTCTGGCAGGTACTAGTTCTCGGTGCTGTGCATCCATAATCGTCTAAGCTAGTTGTAAATTGTATGTCGTCCGCCTTCTTTCTATGTGCCAATTCCGCTTCCTTAAAACTACTGCAGTTTTTACTTTTCATAATTTATGCTCTAATGCACTCATTTTAGTTCTGTTTGTGAGCTTGAAGACTTTTCCTATTTATTTCGGATTGGTGCATCATGTAAGTAGTCGTCGCGTAGGTTATTTCGCCCAGCCGATCTTTCACTGAGGTTTGATCCTGGTCCACCACGCGCTTAGTTGCCCTAATTTCTCGCACTCAAGCAAAATGTGTTTGTAAGGAAGCTCTAGGTTTTTCTGATCTGTTTAATTTAATGCCTGCTTGTTCCATCTCTTACATTTCCTGTAGTCCTGGCGCAGATGCCTAAATATTAAATTTATGCGTCATCTTCAAACTTGACGGTATTTGAAATTGCTCACAAACGCAAACACTTCGCTATTTTTCAAGCCTCATGACAAGAAAACTGCCCAAAGAGCGACCCACTCGCGTGAGCTTAGATCATAATAAGAGAAGATAAGAATCTTGATAACTCTTTGGGAGAAGATAAGGTAGAACTACAAGAAAAGGAAGAGTTCTAACGCAACCACTGTACTAG
>VTPC01003157.1:51323-68575 GCA_011009095.1 Ignelater luminosus
TATTAAATACGTAAAGATAGGGTCAGAGGGGAAAGGGGTTGGCGGGCTTATTTTTGACAAGCGGTTCAGGACTGCTTTGAGATGAACCAATTTAATTGAGCACGTTTTATTTACAGCATGATTATTATATAGCGTAGTAGAAAATGTAATGTCGACGAATTAACGTATGATGGAACGTTCTCTACGATGTATTGAGTTATCCTAATCGGATTTTGTATATTTTCCAAATTTACATGTACCCCGTCACTGCGACAGGCAACCAATTGTGCGAAAACGATAAATCAACTCTCCCAAGTCCAAATTTATCTAATCTATTAGATCTACTTAGTCCCCCCCTTAACAAAACTCCTAATGTTGATTATTCTCTTACTCCTAGCTCACGAGAACCCATATCGAGTCCTGTTGCAAACACTCTAACATCCCCGAAAGATAAGAAACAAAATGAGTTTATAACTGGATTTGGTACGGATATTAATGAAAAAGTTTATGAAACAGCCATTAAATTAATTTGTAAATATAAACCACCAAAAACCTAAATTACGACTGATATTAAAGAGAACTTGAAACCAGATAAATCAGAAATTAGCGATGATAAGCCGCGAGTTGTAATTCCACACGAAGAAACGGAAGATGCTGTAGCAGCTTTACTAGGTGAAAGTTTTGGAAGTAACGAATATTCTAGCTGTTATAGCGATGAACAGTCAACTATCGTCAATAGTGAACAAGAGACAGCTGTTCTCGAAGAAAACATTGCTGAAGATCTTGAAGAAATGCATCAAGCACTTCAAAGTTTAAATTCCGGAGATTTAGAAATCAAACCAGATACGCCGCAAAGCAAACACGAATTACAAACTGATACAGATACAGATGAGCAAGAAGATGTTAGTTTGAGGTGTGATCAGATTCGGGTAATTAGTTAATCGAGTTTAGACGGTAACTGAGATGCGCGTCACTAGATGACGCCCATCAACCATCTACCAATTATTAACCGATAGTGCTGTTTGCGTTTAGGTACAGTAAAAACGCCGCCACCGGAACCATACCCGCTATGCGCGATGGGTCACAAACGATAGCGAAAGACGCCGTCGCTAAAACTACCAGAGGCGCTATAATCCCGTTGTTGCCCGGGAAGCGTTTCGTCGTGAGTCAACGAGTTCTACTCCGTTGGCAGCCCAATCCTTTGACAACAATCCTATCTGATTAATAGGGGCTTGAGAGTCAAGTTCCATTACGGTCGTCTTCGTCCGGCGCCAGCGGTTCTTCCGCAATCCGAGCAGTAAGAGCAGTGATGGACTTACAGATAATCTTTGTGTTTTTGGGTATGTTTAAATTTTCTTACATTCACAGCAGTTTCTAATTATTGTTTTGATGTAATTATATATGTAAAAGGTAGCTCAGTAGATATACCATAAAAAGCAGAAAAAAGAAAGCAAAAATTTAAATTTAAGTATTTAATTAGGTCAATTCAGACTTCTTTTGAGAATTCAAGATTTAAACTGATGATAGCAATGTGTGAATGGTTGTAAGATGAAAAAGGGGATGAAAGTGTGAAGCAGAAAGTTTAACAATACGATTTAGACGTTCAATACCAGAACGACTTGTTGAATGTTGTGTCTGTCGCTTTATCCAAAGCTTTTATTGCAGGCTTCTCAACTTTATGTATCGCAAATTAAACCAAATAAGTAGATGGAAGGTATGATTAATCGTGTACAGGAAAACCCTGAAAAGTATACACTCTGACAAGTAGAAAATAATTTGTTGTGCAAATTCGAATCTGATCTTGATAAGTTTCCAACTTAGCAAAATGGGAGATTGTTCTACCTAAAAATGTATCTGGAAGCCTTTAAAATATTTAGAAAGGTGGCCAAACTTTATTATTGTCCAAAAATGAAAGCTGATTAATTAGTAAGCTGAGTAATAAAAGTTACCTCTTATATAAAAACATTTGTTTAATTCGATCAAAGAATCTCGGTCTGGCTTTAATTATTTTAACTAAATTTAATGTATCTTTTATTTGTTTGATAAATGCATTAATGTTTATTCAATTTTGGTACTGTCTTTAAGTAAAACTAAGCTTGTACGTTATAGACAAACAGCAAACTGTTATGAGAGTGTTTAAGGTAGGCTCATATATCACTGTAGTATTGTGATCGACGCGGGACGAGTTGATGTTTGTCCAGAGATTAGTCACAATTCGTAGAGTTTGTAATATGTTTTGATTTCAAATTAATTCCTTATGGTTAACGAAAAATTTCCAAACTTTGGAATTAACATTCAAGTGTCTGGATTACATTGATTAAGCAAATTTATTGTTTGAATCAGGCCGTTTCAGATATTGAGTTGTCACGAGCATTTTCTATTCTCGTACAGTACATTCATGGCGTCTTTTCTGAGCGTTTGCAGTTACAGAATGTCGGAAGCTAGAGAATCTAGTGATGATAAAACAAAAACAGGAATGTTTCAAAAACATTAAAGTTTCCTCAAGTTGGGAAAATATAATAGTACATTTATTACGCAAGTGATGGAAGACACTAAAAGTCGCACATAAAAATAGATGAAGATGTGTCTGAAAATTGAGATGAGTGAATGACTGCTGCAAACTATCTCTAAGGTTGATAGACATATCCGCATGAGGCAAATAAATAAACTAGCATCATTTAAATTCTTTCGAAAACGCTATGTAGGCTTACAAGCAAGGTAGGTAAATCTATTCATTAATAATCTACCGTTTAATAGAGAAAGGCAGCTTTTAAATTAATGCAATCTACCAACTAAATTTATAATAAATAAGCGAGGTATCAGGAAACATAACGGCATTTATGACCGGTTATAAAAGGACTAATAAAGTAGAAAAATATATACGGCAAAGAGCTGATATAGCTAAATATATAATACCCTTGCGGTTAAAGTACGTATTATAAAACGCAATGAAAAATGCAACTTTATACACAGTTAACTTACATTACCCCCATATTTCAAGTAATGCGCACGGTAACGCTATTTGTAAGGTTGAAATGTTCGGTGGCTGACGTGCTGATTAATATCTTTTCCCTGTCCGATAGTTGAAATTCATGGAATTATCAAGCCAGAAAGGAAACGACATAAATTCGAAATATAGATTCGAGAAAACGAGGTCGGGAATTGCAAGGCAAGACATTTTATTCGGAAATCAAAGGTATAAGAGACGGCCTATCTTTTTTTAGCGTTGAATCCTTCGAATAAACGAGAACGTCTTTTATGTGTTATCTCGTGGTCGAGCACTTGACCTGAAAAATTACATTTGACAAATAAGTACTGGTTCTCTTAAAGCCACGCATCCCTCATTTATAAAAGATAGGTTGACAAAATGGTTGTCGTAATCGTAAAGGGATAGAAATAATTTAAAAATTAATCTTCGCTTCGTGAAATTTCGTATTTAATGGAAGTAGGACAAACCGTTCCGAGAATATCATCTTTTATAAAATAAGTATTTTACTTTTCTTTGTCTTGCTGAAACTTGGACGTTTTTGTCAAATCAGGACAACTTTTACAAACATTTCGTTGAAGGGATTTTAGATCTCTTATTATATTACTTAACAATTCTCTAAAATGGTCATGAATACCTAAAACTAATTAATTTTAGAATTAAACTGAAATATTTAAATTAAAATATCAACATTTGTAAGTAAGAAGCATAAAGTATCATGTTGAAAGATATCTAGAGGAATATGACGAGTTTAAAGGAAATTTTAGGCTTTGCCTTTTTTATTAGTTTTGACATTTACAAGCCCCTGGGAAGAAAAACCGAGAAATATTTCGCTTTTTTGCCTTAAGTTCAAACGTATGGGTCAAGAAATACTAAAGCTGTCAGCATTTTGATGTTTTCCCTACCTTTTTATAATTTATAATTTGCAATCTACATTCTTATTAGAATATATTAAAGAGTTCGTTAGATGTACGATATATTGTATTTATAGAGAAATTTGTAGAGCTTTTAATAAAGAAATATTTTTTATTGATTTTATTCTGGAACAACTAAATTAAAAAATTAAGGTAGACATTTGGTTTGAAGGAAGTTTCAACAATTACGCCAAACCAATACACAAACTCTTCAACTTTCACTCGTACCGATGTGGATTTGTGAGACCCGGTATGTTTGTGATTTTTCTCTAAGTACTTAGATGTTGGACAATTTCTGCATAAATGTTAATTACTGTTCTCTATCAATACACGAGTCATCTTCAGTTTATCGCTAGACTGCGGAACAAATACAAATAAACAAATTATTAGTGCAAATATATTGAAAAGGTGTAAATTGATAAACAAAATTAATTTCTACTGATTGTTTGGCAACTGAAAACTGTTTATGTTGCCGGTTCTAAGCCCGGGTAAAGGAGGAAGGTTATTAGGTCAGTAGAAAGTAACACTAGCTCACAGAGCTGAAAACGTGCCTCGGAACAGGATTGATTTATCGATGACGAACCACGCGAGAAAAAGGACTACGACTTGAAAAAGAAAAGATATTATACGCTTCTCCATATGGAACATAAAATCATTTGAGAAAAAAGACCAAGAAATATTGAAAGAGCTAAAAGACAACCAAATCGACGTAAGCGCTTACAGGAAACCAAAAAGAAGTAAATAAAAAATGATAAAATTCTATACAAAAAGCTAACTGCATGTTCTCACGAATCTCAGTCGTTAGAATGAACGCAGGAGACCAAATGATAAATATGAAGTCAATTTACAAAACCTGAAAGCGAATTCTTCTTGAACCAACCCCAACAATAGATTCGTTACCACTTGACCAACCGATGATCATCCTTGAAGACTTTAATGCCTGCATCGGTAACGAAGTACTGCCGGCAGTAAAGTAACATTTAACAAAAGCGTGTTAAATGATAATAGAGAATTAATGATCAACATCCCAGCTAACATGGTGACGAACAAATGACGCCGATATTTGGTCATTTTTAGTCAAACACGTCATAATGCCCAATAACTGACCTGAATATTACGTCATCACCGAGTCCACTTAATAACGTCACAAAGATTAGATCTTTTTCATGTGACAAATATAAAAAATGTACCCCCAGGTACCCTGAGCCCGCATGCCAAATCTCGTCCCTCTAGTTATTCTCAATCTCACTCTATGATTTTATTCGTTTAAATTTAAATACTCGCTAGGCACATGGGCCTACTATCCACTTTCCTCTAAAGCGCGGGCCCCTATAAAGCCCAACTCGACTTTGACTGACTCAAAACAATGACAAGGAGACTTCAAAAACAGCGTCCCAGCTCAAATTCTTCAATTCCAGGTACTAAGGTATAGACGGTTTTTTCGGTCTGAGTGCTCCCTTACCGGCGAAGGTTCATAGTTCCTACTGGACCCAAGTGAGTTAGTGCAATTAACAAATTTCATAAGGAAAATTGCGGCTTTTTGTACTACACAGTATACTACTACAACTGAAAATACTCATCACTACGTGAATATTCAGAATAGCCAGACTGGCCATTGTTTGGTGAAATATCAAACGTAGGTCATGGGACACTTTGCGTAAGTATTTCTAAATTGTCTTTATGGCAAATACAAAAACTAAATAGATCATCGACGTAAGTTAAAGTCCTGCACGGGCCGAAATCTTCAGTCCGGTCCGACTGGGATTAAACTTGACGCGACCTGAAAAAAGCCCGGTAACTCTTTGATCAACCAAAAAGCCCGAGAATCTCAAACGGTCCGGGACCCTTCAACGATTTGAGAAATCCAAACGGCCCAACAGGGTCGGAATGTCTGACCGGTCCGAGACCCCTGAATTATTCGACAGGTCGTGGTGACTCGGTAGATCCGAAAACAGTCCCGAATGACCTGACAAGGCTGGAATATAAGACAGGACCAGGAGACCCTACAGGGTAGGGAGACTCGACAGGGCCGGAATACTCGACAGGCCTGGAAGCTCAACAGAACCGGAAAACCCGAATATGGCCGGAAAGCGTAAAAAGTCCGAAACTCCTAAACTATTCGATAGGCTAGGACGACACGACAGGGCAGAAAAGCCTGACAGGTCCAAAACCCTTAAACAATTCGACAGTTTCAAATGACTCGACAGGAACGAAAAACACAACAGGGTTAGGAAACCCGACAGGGCCGGAAGACTCGACCGGCGGGCGGTAATTCTCGATAAAACCGAGAGATTCGACACAGCCGGGAAGCCCGACAGAGCCAGGAAGCCCAACAAAGCCGGCAAAACGACATGGCCGGGAAGCTTGACAGGTCCGAGACCATTGACAGGTCCGAGATCCTTGAACTATCCGACAAGCCAGGACGACTCGGGAGATTAGGCATTTAAATTTAGATTGAACGAGATCCTTAATTGGATTTCGCGTTTTTCGTCCCAGAGAACGTTCCATCTCTGTTAATATTATTCATTTTACGGCCTTCAGTAACTGCAGACCAATAGTGGTCTTGCCAACCTTTTCCTCCTCTGATCTTATTTATGTATTTATTGCTAAGTAGGAAGACAACACACCGAGCCGTAGAGATTCTCTTTACCGTACTGCTTCCTTCGCCCTTCCTCATCTGTGCTCCAAACAATTAACACCAATTCCGTTATCACGCCTTGGCACCCATTTTCTTTAACTAATTATAATTTATCTCTCCAGACATATTCGGTTCATCTTCTACTGGCTGACCTGAGCGGCCTGAATTTATGCTTCGTCAGGATACCGTGCCTAACACCTCACCACCGGCGTAGGAGACATATCTACAAGGAAGGGCGCGTATAATAATAATGGGCAGAATTATTGGTTTCTGTACCAAAGATTCCACATCCATAGAGACTAGACAGGGCCGTGAGACCTAACACGTCCTAGGGGAGCCATTAGACGAGACGAAACAATAGCTCCGGAATGCCTTTTAAAAGCTGAGGCCCGGCCCGACCTAAGCCCAAGGTTTGGGCAGGGCCGCGTAAAGGCCCGACCAAGAAACCCGTTTCATGCAGGCTTCTACAATACAGTATGAAACTTTTCTGTTTCGGTCCAGTATAAAAACAATGGCCTCTTCAATGCATACGAAATCGTTCGTCTAACTCAGTGAGAGAAAGTTCTCGATCTAATGTAATAGGAAAATCTTTCGCTTAACGTTGATCCAAGCCAGTACAACAATCCTCGAGTGCGGTTCAGTAGGAAAAAGACCTTAGTCTTGTCCGCTTCGGATCAGTACACAAATAACGTACCGAAAAGTCTAACCGAACCGGTAGGCTCGACACCGCTGAAAAGACAGAACTGAATGATTCGACGTAGGCTCATAAAGGCTGATAAATTGTTAAAATGAGGCCTGGCCTGACCCAAACCTGAGCTGGATGTTAGAATGCTGAATTCGGCCAATGTTGGCAGCGACCACAGCATGTTGTTTGGGGAAATCAGAATAAAGCTCAAACTTCAAAGGAACTCAAAGTTAGTAGCTCAAATGCAGAAAATTAGTGTTGAGTTGCTAAAGGACCCAACAATAAAAAAACTGTATGACAAAAGAAGAAATAATCAACAAGAACCCGATAACAGAAGAGGATGATATTAACTTGAGCTGAAAAAGGTAAAGAACTTGATACAAGAACCAGAGAAGCATAAACAAAACACCGTGGTTGCACAAAGGACGCCGCCTTTGTCATAAGACAAATAATAAAAACATCGATCGAGACTCTGCATGTTTGACTGGCCTAACAAAAGCGTTAGATCGTGCCCAATTAAAGGATGGTGTGCACCTCTTTTACAACAGACTAATCTCACGCAATCTAATAAAGACAATAGAAAATATATACATGAGAAACCAGATCCAAGCAAGGATAAATTGAGAGTTTACCGAGCCGATTGGTGGTGTTTGCCAGGGAGACTCATTGAGCCCTCTTCTCTTCAGTGTGATCATGGACAAAATAATAAAAAAGGTGCGCACATCAAAAGAACACAAAATGAGAGAAAAAGAGATTACCATCATTATATGCTATGCCGACAACGCTGTGGTAGTCGAGGAGGACTTACAACGAATCTTACACCTATTCAACCGCACATCTAAAATCTATAACATAGTGATACCTTCCTTATGCGATGTAAACTCAAGGTTGATGAAAAAGTTATTAAACAGGGAATGAAGTTTAAATACCTCGGGCTAGAGATTTTGAGCTAAGGTGACGTTGAAACAGAGGCGATGGAACAAACAGCGAAAGCGACACTGAAACAAAAACGTATACATCAGGTTAGAACAATGAGAAGAAATAGGTTTAGTTTAAAATAATTCCGCCTGAGCGTCTTTAACAAAACGCCTCTGAGCATTTTGAATTTCACAAAATAAAATTGGTTGCACATTCCTGTCATCTAAAGGTCTGCGGCAGTTTTTTTTGAATCTCAGCCAGTATGCAAAAATGCGTTTCAGCGTGTTCAGGTTAGAATAATTGGCGAAGAGAAACAATGTTACCTTAAAGACAGTGAAGACTTTGTGATCCCACGGACACACTTTCCAAGCACAACTGCATGAGAGGAATCGTTGCCACGATTATTGATGGGGTGAAAAGCTCGAAGGAGACAAAAACCTGTAAATTTTCGGATAGAATAGAGCGTTTGGCTATCTTAACATTGAGAAGCGGTTCAATTGAATATAAGAAATTGTTCTCTTTAAAGAAATCATGCCAAAATTATTGTTCTGGCGTGCATATTGGTACCCAAAATTTAGTTAGAAAGAAAGTGAGACAAGATCTGATTGTGTAGCTTAAAACAAACTGAGCCTAGAACATGGGGAAGGGTTTCTGTGAAATGACCCTTAACTAGACAATTGCAGCAGACTTTTGGTTATTTTAGGGAATCGATAGGCGAAATTTCTTAAGCATAGCAACATTTAAATAAGCATAGTAACATTTAAATAAGCAAAGTTCAATTTTGCCCAAATACTGGCTACCTTATAACAATACAAAAATCTGAATTAGCCACTTTTCTGTATAAAAAAAACGCCCCGTAGATCTAGCGACTAGGCATTTTGAGAGTAACAATTACTATTCTTGTGTATAATATGGTACGGATGGAAAACAAAAAAAAGCTTGATTGCAGATTGAATGAAAAAAAAACATCCATTGAGAGAATCTAACAAGATACTGCGTTTTGTCAATAGTTGCTTCAAAGTTGTGTTGTTGTAAAAACAACGCTCAATTTCATTATTAGAGTTTCACGAAAATAATTTTAGATGGCATACCGTTTCCCCTTGTAGTAAACAAAACCTATACTTAGTTCATTGTATACTTTTATAAATCTCTCGTGAGAAAATTGATTAATTAAAATTTTTCTGAGGTTGTTAAATATTTATTTTGCCGATGAAAAAATAGGTACAAAGGTTAAAGTTCAATTTAACATTTTGAAAATAATTTACTGCAAATTAAATAATTACCAATATATAGTACGTATACAAAGTTTTCCAATAAATAAAGAAATATTTATTGAATCCAGGGCGTAACAAATTATCTCTGGGAGAAACGAAAGCAATTAATGTCTTTTCAGTCGATTTCATATCTCTACCCAATTTACACTTAAAACGCAATGAACGATTTTAGGTTGTTAAATTGTTCCCGCGTTATGGAACCATAAAAGCAAATATTGAATTTCTCGAAGCTACAGTTATTGAGTAAAAAAAAACTAGGGGACTGCCGCTACTGCTGCTGCTGCTACTACTGCTTGTCGCTGGACATTTTTCCAGTAGTTTAGCTTGGTTCCATTTTCAATTTTGTACGTCAAATTCCAGCAGATAACGCAGTGACGCGTTGCATCACGGAACAATACCCCAAATTTAGTTCGCCCCGGTGAGCGGTCAGCGAAGCGTACTAGCCATTTTTTACCCCTTTCTGGTTAATCCTGTACACCGACAATTTTTAATTAAGTTCCTACGTTTTTGCGAACTGTACTGTATGGCGTAATTGGTTAATACTGGGCGAATTTCGACATAGAGGTTCATTTCGTTTCATTTGTGTTTTTATAGCTGTCAGACTCAACTTATTTGCCTCATTGTGTGATCTTTCATTAGCGGCTTGCAGAGATGTCCTGTGAAGTTGCCTTTGTGACTAACACCTACTTGGATTTGACTAAAAAACAGTTTGCTAATTATTTCGTTTAAAATCTTTCAACTAACAATTTTCTTTGTTGTGTTTCTCTTTTATTTTCAAGCAAAACTAAAACACTGCTGTTGCAATGAATAATAGAGGCGGAATAATTGCGGTAAAATAAAACATTTCCAAATAAAATCCTTATTGTTATACAATGAAAAGAGGGAAAGCCTATTTATAAATGCGAATGTGGGGTTGTTCAGAGGGATTGTTATACTAAAAGTTCTACTGTTCCTAATCCTGGATTTTAGCTGAATTGGGAAGAGCTTTTAGCATATGTTTTATATTGTAAATAGAAATAAAGAAATGGGAGATGCGCTTTTAAAAGTGCTACTTTTGCGGAAGAATATTGACAAATCTCAAAGCGGAAATTAGCAACATTAGGGATGGTAAATAATAAAAGAACTACGTTTTTATTTTGTGTGTAAATTTAACACTTAAGACGTTTTATATTAATTCTATAAAAGAATAAACACCACCTTTTGTTAAGAATGAAAATTCCAGAAATCGTTAGTGGTCATTTTAAAGTTCCAATAGTACAGTATTGAATTAAGGAAGTTTTACCAAGATTCGATAGGAAAAATCGTTAAGTCAATTAAAACTTACCGTCATGGCAAAATTCCCAATAAAAAGCTTTAAAAGTGGACTCACCTGGAACAAAAACAAAACAGTGTTAAAATAGTCTTGCCATATTAATATTACGAGTGTCTGTAAAATTTGGTGCAGATTAACAATTAAATAAAAATGAGAATTTTCATATTTTGCAGTTGACGTTTGTAGAGTAATAAAATAAATAAAACAAATATTTTAAGTACAAATCTTATAAGCGAAATTCAATTTCATCTAAGTACGGCTACCTTACAATAATAGAAAACCATAAATTAGCCATTTCGGTGTATAAAAGACGCCCTGTAGTGGTTTAATCGTTAAGAAAAATCTCAAAATAGATTAGTGTAAATAAAATCTTGAAGATGTTAAGTAAAATCACTTTATTTATAAATTAAATCTGACATTGACGATATGATCACAATCTAGATTTAATGATAATTAACTTAATCAATTTAATTCTGATATAATTTGAAGTAAGGCCTCCTCGGTTGTAAGTTTAGTACTCAAGGGCAAGGAGGAAAATAAGGGGGCTTCCGAGAAGCCTCTGATTCCCTGGGCGCAAAAAACCAATCCCCACAAAAAGATCTCGCAGTGTATCTAAGGAATTAATTAGCTTAATTGAGCAGCAAAAGAGTTGGAGAATTAAACATGTCTAAACTACACATAAGGGTGTCCTGATTTTTATAAAGATAACCCAGATAAAATTATTTATTGTTAACATAAACAGAGACCCTGCTAACCCAGATAGTTTAACAACTGTTGCCATCATTATAAGTATTCTGCTTATACAGGCTCTGTACTTTCTCTCCACGTCTCTCTATCTTGAGCCAATCTCTTCATCTCACTATAACTCTGCCCACTCTTCACATCGTCCACCATCTTTTTCCTAATTTTTCTCTTGCTACTTCTTTTCTCTACGCTACCTTCCAATACACCTCTCATCAAACAATCCTTTCTTAAAACTTGTCCTAACCAATTTTATTTCCTTATGTTAATTGATCTTTGCTTTCCAACTCTTCTCAGCACTTCCTCATTCCTAACTTTATCCTCTTACTTAGCATCTTCCTTCAGACCCACATCTTAAGCGCTTCTACTTTTTTCGTATCCTTCTTCTTTATAATCTGTGTCTCACGCCCATACAACGTTACAATCCATACAAAGCATTCTGCTATTTTCTTCCTCAGCTCCAACTCCAGCTTACTTTCCAAGATCCTCCTCTTCTTCCTGTACGCTTCTTTCGCCATTTCAGTTCTTATCTTTATCTCAATTAAACTTCCCCAGTTGTTTGTAATCTTTTTTCCTAGATACTTACACATCTCTACCTTCTCAGAATTTTCTCCCTTGACGTAAACTTCCGTGTTTTCATTTTCCCCTATTTGCATTACTTTGCTTTTCTTACAATTCGCCATTCTAGCCTTTCAAGTTGTTTCAATATTTCTGTCAATTCCTCTGTATTTTCTGCAAACAAGATCGTGTCGTCAGCAAACCTAATGCATGCAATTCTAATTTTAACATTTTTTCTCCAGCATTCTGCCGTCAATTCCTTAGCATACGTGTTGAAAAAAGTAGGCGAAAGACAGCAGCCTTGTTTCATGCTTCTTTACCAATTTCATACCAATTCGTCATATCTTCTTCAATTCTCATGGCTACTTCTGATCCCATATACAAATTTTCAATCGGTCCTCTATCTCTTTAATCTATTCCTTTATCTTTCAATATTTCCATTAGCTTTTCCCACAGTATGCTATCAAAATTCTTCTTTAAGTCTACAAGCAAATAATTTTTCTTTTTGAGCATCTCTTTCTCCATTTGTTCGTATCTTAACTGCATCTCTCGTTTCTATTCCTTTTCTAAATTCAAATTTTTCTTTAAGTATCATCTCCTCTGTCTTCTTTAATAACCTTCTGTTGAGCACTATTAACAACACCAGACTTATCGTTCTGTGTTCCCAACATTTCTTTGCAGCATTCTTCTTTACCAGTGATCCTTTTTCCATTCCCCCCTCTGGTATATATCATCACAAAAGGCAGTTAACTCTTTTAAACTTTCTTCCCGTAAACATTTTAACAGGTCCACTGATATAACATCAACGCCTGCAACCTTACCATCTTTCATATCCCTCATTACAGCAATTATTTCATCTTCCAAACTAGGCCAGTGTTATCCATATTTACTGCGGTTATCAATTATACTTCCATTTCGACTGGTTTCTTATTTGTTCCATACCAACCTTGCATGTATTCCTTTCAATGCCGCAACATTTGTCCCTCATCTTTTAACAAGAACCCATACTTATCTTCTATTTCCTCTCCACATTTACGTTGTAATCTGTCGTTCCATGAAAATATCTTTTATCTTTTTGTGCACAATGTAATGCCTCCCTAACCTCACAAGCTCTTCTTCTTCTTTACACTAATCTTCCAACCATTTTTTCGTGCTTTATCAGTTCTCAACTTCAACTCCGAATTCAGTTTTCTATGCATTCTTTATACGTCTTCATTATTAATGTTTTTATCTTTTCTCTCTCTTTTAGTTTGCTCATCATTTCATGAGTTATCCAAGGCTTTTTGATCCTCTTACCTTTTTTGAATTCTAACTTCTCTAAACAAACTGCGATTAATATAGCACTCTTGGGTGAACTCCATGCAATACTTAACTTGCCCCAGAAAACCCAAAAACCAAATTTTCCCCGACTTTATACGCAACTGGCGCCCTTTCTAATGGCTCGTTTAATTTCTTTCGGGACCAGGACGTTTAGGCGTGATCGTTTGCGGCGAGTTTACTTGCGCGCGAGATTTCTAAAACGGGGTGCGTCGTTTGGTTAAAAAACAAAAAATATTGTAATTGTCTTTTTGAATACATCCAAGCCCATTTTGAAAATTTGCAATGATTGTTTCCTATAGTTTCCGTTACGATTGAATTGGTCTATGCAGATATCCTATAGCAACTAAAATATTTTGGAATATAAGGATTTAAATTGCTTTTCATTGAATAATGAAATTACATTTACCTTAAGCAAATACTGTAACAAATTGACTCGGTGACAATAGAATTAAATGCTTCTTTGAAAAATAAAATTGCGATCTATCTAAACGCCCACTCACTCAAATGGTAGCGTTGGTAACAATATTACTGTAAATATTTTTTGAAATTACGTGACCCGAAATGCTTATTAGAGATTAAACGACTCTCTGTATTGTTTGACGTTTAATAAATCAAAAGATATGTTGATGCTTAGTACTAGGTCGATTAAACGATAGATTTGATGGTTTCACGTTGTTTGAGATTGGATCCCGTACTCAACGATAAATATCCCGTAATCTCGGATAAAACCAAGAATGGCACCTGCACCTTAAAATTCTTATAACGCGATTCTATCGTAACAAATGCTGCCGATTGGAATGAACGTTTCTTTAATCAATACCTTTAGTTTTTTGCATAAATTCCTTCCGAAAAAGTTAAACTGTGATCCGGAATCTAAGAGTGCATTTATGCACAATTCCCTCAAAATTCCTGATTACCACTAATACTGTAGATGGTAGTCTTTGAGAATATTTATGCATAGATGCGTGATTATAGTGTGTTACTGTGATTATTTCAGGCATCACTTGTGTCTCATGTGATGGTCCAGGTTTGTTTAAAACTGTTGTAGAACCAATTTCTACATATATCAAGGTGTGATGAGGACCTTGCTAACTCAGCTGGAAGCAAATTGCCCTGCTTTTAGACTATTCAAGCAAATATTGTGCTTCTCCATGATTTCAATTCTTAAGTTAATCTTAGTGGGTTAATGTTTGGAATTAAATGTTTAAGAAGCTGACAATCTTTGGAACGTTGAACAAAGATCTCAACTGCAGAACATAAACATGCCCAGACACTTTTAAATATTGTTACGCATTGTTTAAGATTCATTGTCTAGTTTTATCATCTGATATATTTCATACTCCAGGAATAATAGTGCTACACTTAACAATAAAATAATCTGCGATATCGACTACCATTAAATGAAATGCCAATATTCACAAATAAAAGCATTTCAAACAGAAATCAAAAGTTGATAAAAACAGATATTTGTGTTTTTGTCACATTGCGTTAGGTGCAGTTTGATATTCATCATTTAATTAGCGAATTTCAGTGCAAATTGTTGTTGGTTTGTTTTGTGTAAATTTGTGGTAAATTTCCTTCTAGGGATTCCCTATAGGGATTGCTTTATAAGGAACCATCTTTTGTTTAGTTTGGCTCTCATTTGTTTGAAATCATTCCAGTTTCGTTTCAAATTAATATCGTCTTAACTTAAAGTCGATGCTTCTATCAAACTATCAGGGCCGTCCTGAGGTATAACAAAACCTTGGGAGGATTTTGTTGTAATTCGTGAAATCGGAAAATCTTTAAGGACTTCAAGGTTAAAAAGTCTCTCATTACGCTATACTAAAACTTTCCATTGGTGTTGTTGCCCAAAGGAGACGGAAACAGTCTACAACCGATCTCCTTCAGTCCTATTCTGAGAAAAATCTTAAACAAACTGGCAGCAAAGGCGGGTTAAGATATGACTTAGAGGTGTTAGAGAGTCACGAGATACAATAACCGAACTGAATTTTTGAAGGGGTAAATCTACGGTTCAAGCTATTCACAATACCGTCCATAAAATTATAACAAACAGGAATTAGGAAAACATACAGTAGTCATTGCACGTGATGTGTCAAACGCTTTTAATTCGGCTTGGCATCTAAGTTTTCCAACAAAACTAAAGAAGGCTCATTGTCGGGAAAAATCGAAATATTAATAAGAAGCTTTCTTACAGGAAGAAGGATAGATACTCCAATAGACAGGGATTGTCCTCAAAGCTTTTCATTGCGGACATTAATTATGTAGGGGTGTTTTAGAAAACTGGATAGAGTTATAAGTAAACAAGACTTGCAAGATAATTTCTTCTTACTAGCTTTAGCAAATGACCAATTAATGCTGGTCAGTGGAACAACTGTGAAAAGTATCGAAGTGGTTGAAGGCATGTAGTGAGGGCTTGTGAATTATGGGCGCTATTTAAGTCTATAATGGGGAAAAGTTCGTTTAGAAATAGATAATTTGGTCGAGTACTTAAGAGCCATCATAGATAAAGGCACTGTCGTAAAGTGATCCACAAAGTCTCGCCACTTGTTACATGCATAGTCTTATTAAAAGTTGTAAGAGAGTAGTGGTGCCTTGAGAAGGAACCAGAGTTTTCTCAGAGACAATGACTAAGCAACCCCTTAAGAGATTAATCGATTAGGCGTCAACCAACGTCCTAACCCCAAGAATCCTAAAGCTGCCAACGAACAAACAATGCATTTACCTACAAAACAAACGGTAACTTTTTGTGGTGCAGATATTAGAGAGTGTTCAGATTAACATCCTGAAGCTTTGCCGGACAGTAACTGTCTCATTATAAGTCCTGAGGACTTCTGCTAAAAGTATCCATTTTATTTTGTTACTCACAAGTGGCTCCTTTCTGATCTTGCCCTAACCTAAAACAGCAAGAAATAATTGACTGGTTACTAAACGTACTGAATTCGTATATTTCAACGTAGATCTTCATGATATTCTTGTCTTGGAAACGTGGTGAAAGATGGCCACCTTTTGTGCTACATTTTGTTTTAAGTAGCACTTGATTTGTACAAGGATGTCTTCTACTGTCTTATTTCCTACGTCCGTGGTTCCTCCTTCACCCTCCAAAGTAAGAATAACTTCAAGTAGCTTTCGAGCTTTAACACATCAAAAGTACACACACGTGCAATTTATTTGCACAATAATTTTTAGTGCTCTTAGTGTAAACCTTTCAATTTTATTTTATGCTGAAATTTATTTCTTCTTACCATTTCAATATCTAGAATCTCAAAAAGATAATCTCTTCTGTAATTCGAACGATTTACTTAAAAAACTATTTGTGAATCTAACAATCAGCCAATTTAAGCTTGTGGAATGTTTTTACATTTTTATAATTGCATTGTAACGGGAAAATGCCCAAAAGTATGCACGAGTCCCGTCAAGACCAATGGCTGATGTTAAATCCCGTAGCTCATACCGCAGATGGGGTGGATTCTCAAATGAACTTACCTAAGCACACTCAAAGAAAAGCTCGCCGATTTCCAAAACTCTTACTAGACTGATAGCTGTTCACAAAAGAGGGCGCCAGCAGTCGTAGATTGAAGGGTTCTGATGGTCGGTCACGCGACTGCTCGTGAATCCGACACCCTGTATATAGGTTTCTTATGAAACCTCACTCTGTGTGTAACTCACCTCGTGGAAGCTTTATTAAAACTCGCTCTAACGTTTCACAATCGAGACTCAACACAAAATAAAAACTATATAAACACGTGATTTGTCTTAAATAATTTTGCCGAGGAAGTCCTCTGAAGGGTTCCTTCTTTTAAAATAATTAAAAAAGAGATACAAATTAAAATTAACTTTTCTCTGGAACAAAAGTATGTAAACTTTAAGTAAAATTTAGAATAAGCACCACCGTGCTTTTTAATAGCCAAAGGAACAAAAAAAAAA
>VTPC01003159.1:0-19783 GCA_011009095.1 Ignelater luminosus
CCTTTGGAGAAGAAAAACAAAGGAGAGAAAAATTGTAGAAGCAACTGCGAGCGGTCGTTTTAAAAATAGTATCAACCTATAAGAACTTTCTTTATTATAATTATAAAGAAGCAAACTTTAAGTTTTAAGTTAAAACAAACTGATTCGGTTTTAATTATTATCATTATTAGTTTTATCTAAAAATCAGGCGTTTTAATAACAAATTGAGTTTCGTAGAGAACCGTGGAAATGATAGTAAACATGTTTGTAAATGCTCGAAAATGATTGGCGTTCAGTAAACTAATACATTTACTGCAAGAGTAATTTTAAATATTTACTAAAAGCAATTTTTATTTTACTTTGACATTAATAATTCATTGCTTTTCTTACCTCTTTCTACCCTTCTAAGGCATTGTTTCTTTTAATAAATCAATTTCGTAGTTTATATATGAGAGGCTTTTTAACAATAAGATCCCGTGGGGAATTTAATTTTGTAATTACCAAAATGTAGTTTACTAAAAGATACACTTTCGCTAATTAATTTAAAACACAGAGTTACTTAACCGTACAAAAGAAATGAACTACGACCTTACTTTGTATTCTGTTGTACGAAAGTCTTCCGTAGTGAATAGAACCAAAATGCTTTTGTGCGAAAAAGAGAAAGACACGCTAACATGAAACTGAGATAATTAAAATAGAAATAATCTATTTAGAAAGTACTGAAAATAATTGTAAATTGAAGCTTTTGCGTAAATAGCACTTTTCACGAAACAAAGACTGGCGTTTCAGTTCCTTTACTGAAAGTTTTTCTCTCATTCAGGAGATTATTAATTTTATTTTTGTTTGTCTAAAAATTCCTCATACCCTTTGTGTTGTTATTTAATACAATCATTTTAAAATTTTTCACAAACGTACAAAATTAAAAAATTGAAAGCAATTTAATTATTTTAGTCACTAATTTTTATTTAATTATTATTATTTCAATTTTTATATTTTTAGTTAAAACTGAATCTAAAAGACTAACGTGAAAAATTTTAATTTTGTGTTCCCGAGTAAAGTAAAATTGAGGTTTTAACTTTTCATAACATTTATTGTTTAATTAAGAAGTTAGGAAAACTTATTTGAACGAAACAAAACAAAACATAAACTTTGCATGAACTTTAGTGTTAATTAAGCAGACTTGAAACTTATTCTTGACTTTAGAAATATTTTTATTTCTTTAAGAAAATTCCATTTTTAATATAATATACAATGTACACGTTAATTAGTGTATCTTGAGTTTGTCGTTTGTTTCTGTCTTTATTTGATGGATTTTTCTCTTAGGATTATTTACTCAAGTTATAACAAAGTTGCTTACATTTTAAGAAAATGAAAAGCCGCTTTTAGAAACGTTGACAATAATGCCATAATAAACCTCTGCATGTTTTAAAGTTGTACTTTGCAAAAGATAGTCTGGAATTTCACTTTTTGTGACCTGCAAGACTTTATTTCTTACTCTTAATGGCTGCTAATGCACTTAACGAGTTTTTCATTTCGATGAAATAGAAAAGAACTTTATTTTTTATTTAAGTTAATTTTTCTCTTTTCCGACCAGCTTTTGTTGAATAATGTTTGTAATTTATTGTGGAAACTAACAAAAGCAGTTTTTACGTCTTGTTTGAAACAATGGAGTTCCAGCCGATTTTTAGTAATTGATTTTTGAAGAAGGATTCTTTTATTCTCTTGGATTTGATTTATTATTATATTTATATGCAGTTTGCCCGTATTCTTTATTCATTGGGATAAGTCGACCTCTCTAATTAAAAATCAAAATTGTAAATAAAGTTTAAACAACAATAAGAAATGTTGTCCCACGTTACACTTTGCGTTATTACACAAAAATTACTATAAAATAAGACTATTAGTTTTAAATTGAGCCGGCTAAACAGAGTAGGTGGCCTTGAGCATGAGAAGAGAAAGTTATAAATACAGTAACAGTTAATTTAATAAATTCCGAAGCAGAGAACGAAGTTTGTACAAAGAATTAAATACAAATTTTATAAACCAGATAAATATGTCAAACATGTCAACAATAATGCTATAGATTCAAAAATAAGAAAATACAAAAAATAATTGCATGTCCAAATTTATACAATAAATAAAATAGCAAGACACACTGTATAAATGCGAAATCTTAAAAAAAATAATATAGGTAATCAAGAAGGTTGCAAAAGACAAAAATTGGTGTGAAATCTAATAAAATTTATAAATTTCTAGATGTACATATATCACAGTAAGAGACTGCATCACTTACATTAGGCTACTTTGTATCTCGATGAAGATGATGCACCAGGTACAAGTGAAGAGTGGACTAATCTTTAAACCGGACTAGATGGAAATACATCAATTAAATTTCTATTCGGCGTCTAACGTAACTCCGACTCGGCTAAGATGTCTGACGTGATTTAAAAAAATAAACGGGGGAACCTTAAACAAATTTCACTATTAGCGCAAATGTTAAAAAGGAATGACTGAAAGACTGGACGATATTATGTTTTTATAGGAAAACAAAATTTTAGGTATACATAAAGAAAACTCTTAAATAAGAATAAGTACAACTATCTGGAGGGTAAAAAGGCTTATAAGTAAAGATCATGACTTACTAGAATTGGAGATGTTTCTTCTGATATACAGTGTGTCCCTATTTCGATGCTCACTATTGGGATCTTGGAAATTGTAAGAGATACGAAGTCGGTTAAATTAGAAAAGTTTTGGCTATTTTGGAGATCAGTTTACTTATGCTTTTGTTTTTTCAGAAAAGTTCACGGCTTACTAGATATTTGCTAAAAACAAAATTATCTTATTTTTTTTTAAATAAAAAGCATTTCCCACTTAGTGTGCCATGGCTTTAAACATATGAAAATCATTAGATAAATTACATTTGTTATGTAACATTTGCTAAAACAAAACAAAAGACGCTTTTAAGATAATTTACTGAGCATTCACAGATAGCATCCACTAAGCATCTAATGCCCTATAAAAGCGTATTTATTTTGTTTTAGCAATTTTTGCATAACAAATGAATTTCTTTAATAGAACTTCACGACTTTGTGTGTTAGATGTCATGGCAAACTATGATGAAAAATGATTTTTATTTCATAACGCAGTAAAACAAAAGAATAGCTATGTCAAACCATGTATTACTGAAAAGCGTTTAAATAGTGCAGTTCAGTAATATGAAAATCAAGCAGGTGTTCCATTAGAAAAAATTTGGATTTACGTTTCACAGCCTAAGTAAAACAAAAGACAATAGCGAAAATAATTTTTTTGTGTTTTGGAGTAACTTCTTTAAAGCACCTTCTTTGCTGTACGTTTCTATCTTTGTTCGTTCCTCAGATATTTCACTTAAAAAAATATGATAAATTCGTTTTTAGCAAATATCTAGTAAGCCATGAACCTTTTTGAAAAAACAAAAGCATAAGTAAATTGATCTCCAAAATAGCCAAAACTTTTCTAATTTAACCGACTTTGTATCTCTTACAATTTCCGAGATCCCAATAGTAAGCATCAAAATAGGGACACACTGTATAAAAACTCCCAAAGAAGGCGAAATATCAAGATACACAAAGAAATCTATTTATCAATCAGCAACTTTTTCAACAATAAGTCTTAATAAAGGAATATCCAATATGAAAAGAATTCCTATTTCGGCCTAGAACGAAACAAAATTGAAATAACCCGAGTTAATCAAGATTTCCCTAAATAACGTTTAAAAGCCCATTAAGTAAAGTAATAAAAATTTAATTCAATGAGAAAAAACTTTTTACGATTCTAATCCGGGGCTGACTAGACCTAAATAAAAAAATTATAAAATAAATAGGAAAATGAGAATCAGTAAAGTTTTATCTAAGGTGACAATACCATAATAGTTGCAGAAGTAACACTCACATGTGCATTATCAAAGCGATAAATAAACTGAAGATTGATACCGTGTGTCTCGAGTAAATACAAAGGAATTGATTAAATGTCTCTAAACCTTTTAATTAAGAAAGATGATCAGACAAGGAGCTGATTGATGACAACAATCACTATCTACGAAAGCGCAAACAGGAATCAGAAAATAACACCTTGGAGTAGTAAAATGATGAATTACAGATAGCAGTTACAAAACCAACGTTATTTTAATGAGCCCAAAATGATCGTTACAAATTATCACCGACACATATTTATTTATTATGGAGTTGAACATCTTGAACAAATGTCTAATTCTTAAAAAAGATATTGCGGTTTACTATAAAACTAGTTTTTTCACTTCTAAAGTAAACTTCAATCATTCTCACTTTCTGTTTTAGAGGTCCGTTGTGTCCGAATAAAATCAAATTGTGCAAAATTCCAGCAATTTTTTTTATCATTTTTTTTATTAGGGTTTGCAGTTGCTATTAAAAAAGTATTCAAAATAGTCAAACCGGAATAATATACACCCTGTGGTTTCTAGGAACGCAAAAACCTAAGAATTGAAGAAATGTAAAAGTAGACACAAAGAAACTATATCTGTGCATTAATTACTACCTATAAAAATAGTAAAAGCAGAATACGTAATATGCGATCAGAAAAAAACGGTTTCAGCGTGTCAGTCGTAACATACACCATACTATATGCAATCCATCAAATTACAGTTAAATACAAAAAATGAGTAATTACCATAATCATACTCTCACCTAGATTTGTATTTGTATGTTGAATATCAGTGCGTACTTGACATTACTTTTTGCTGACCACACGTTATAATAAATGAAAATTTAGCTAAATATTGTGGTTTGCAGGATTATTAGGTAAATACTTTGTTTTGTTTCTAAGTTTCGCAGAATTTCATAGTAACATTTTGAATAAGAAATTAAATAGTGTCACAGATTGATCTTTACTCAAATTATTGATATCAAAATAGGTATAGTGTAAGTTTAAAGAGGACTTTTAAAACAAGATTTATTTATATTTATACTCAGCTAGGCACTTAAAAATATGCAAAACAAGAACATAAAATACGAGTTTACTTCAAGTTTCAAAGTTAAGGAAAAATTTATGACGGCTCATGCAAGGCCCTAACACAACATTAATCATTAGGGAAAGCTTATCGGTGTTACATTATTTAAAGAAGATGAATACATATTTTGGTTCTTTCCAAAAATATCCGCACCGTAAAATAATTTTTCTAAAAATCCAGACCGACTTTTCCTGTTATGGACTTATCCTTTCAACCATTTTAACGTGAACGCTTATAAAGGATATTGTAAAATGACTCGCCTTTGATATCCACTCAAGAATAAAGTGATATAAAGATCCAGCCTAAGATATAAAAATCTACGCTGAATAGTTCAACATAACCATAGATTTTTCTTTATTTCTTTCCTTAATTTAGGCACAATATGAAAATGTCTAAAGAAAAAACTTGGTTTGATTGTACTTTTTATAATATATTTTAATCGTGGTCTGTTCTTGTCATATGTGGGCAGTTCTCGACAGTATTTTAACTCGTGCTTACAAAAAGTGTGTCGGACTGCATAAAGCTTCATTAAAACTTTTTGCCGTTGCTTTTGAGCGTGTAATAAAAAGAGGGTTTGTGCAGAATTATTAATTAATATATCTAGCTGGCAATCTTTTTTTAACAAAGAAAAGCGGAAAAGTTATATATATTTTATTTGACATGAGTAAACGAATAAACGATAAATCGTATGATTTTTACGGTTTTCCCAGTGATGGTTTCGCAGCGCTTCCTGTGATCGGATATTTGCTTTACTTCCGGATGTTATATCTCATATTGAAAACTTTTCATTTGAATAGCTTGAAATTGATTTTATAATTCATAAATGGACCAAAGTCCAATATTTATTTCATATTTATTTGGATTTTTTATAGTGTCTAAAATGTATTTTTATATAGTATGTATAAACGAGTTTTAACCTCAATTTCCTAGTTAATTGAAACACCAAACGTAGCATTTGTGAAAACAGTACTGAATACATTTATAAAGCATTTTTCAGGTTAATTGTGTATTCATTAATTAAAAGGCTTATGAAATGAAGCTTTATTGTCTGGTAGCGAAAAATTTGTAAAAGCTATATCATTAAATATTTGTTAACTTGTACATTAACGTTTTTTCTCTGTAAAAGAATCTCATTGTTTTCAGTTAGCCGAGGGAAATGAATTCAGGGTTAGTTTAAATCGCAGCAATTAAATTAAAACGTTATTATTTATGAAAGTTTTGACAGGTAACGACATAGAATGTGATAGGGAATGATGTATGAGGCAATGGCAAATTTCTGATTAATAAGATGTAATTAACAAAGCAGATTTTAAGATTGAGAGATCATTTAAGAAAGGGTAATTGATGTACTATATCAGTAATAACATCATTAGAGACAAAAGATTCATAATTCATTTAGGTATTTATATTTAGGTTGCGAAAAGGGGTTAAATATATTTTACCCTCAATAGAAACCTTTTAAGAACAACAACTTCATCAATTAGAATCAAGCAAGAAAACAGAAGGTACAGGTATCGTTGGTATCAAATGAAAGTTGACTTGCTATAAAAACCTGAGAAGAATTACTATCTACACTTCTTGGCCACTTTTGTATAATAAGTATTCTTAATTAGAATTAAACAAATGAATAATGTAAAAATTGGTAGGTCTAAACCTTGTTGAAATTAGCAGTGAGTTAGTAGTAACAATTAATTAAATTGTAGATTTCCTATTTAAAATTAAAAAGTTAATGAGCAACAAAAATGCTAGTAATCAGCAGATAATGGGATGTGGTAGCTGAATGGATTCTAATCATTTCTGTAAAAATCATAGTTTAACCTTACAAAACACCTACTGTATTCTACAATGCATCACTTAATTTAGCAATTATCCTCCTGCAGGCGTACACTGACAATAAACTCACCAAAATTGACCGATCCAACTCTGTGAGACAAGCGTGTGAAAATTAGAAAACCAAGAGGTTGTTGTATTTCATTACTTCTCTGAAGGTGTTCGAAAACTCAACCAAAAGCAATAAATAGTTTAAGAAAAATGAAGGTAAGAAGATAACTAGAGGCAATTACATCACTCCAGGGAAACTACGGAAAACAAAGCGCAGTCAACTTGAGAAGTTCAACCTAAGTTTTCAGAATGCAAGTGCACAAGAATGTTAACCATAACTCTAGAAAGTCATTTCCTTGGAAGAATTATAATATAAAAAAGTAATAGCAAACTTGCGTCATAGAACCTGCACTGGGATATAAATATAATCTTACCTCTTAGAGTATAAAATGTAACGTGGATTATATTTTCTTCTATTTTAAATAAATTTTCAAGCAAAGAGTTTTTTATTAATTAATATTTCAATACATATATTTGCTTTATTTCCACAATTTTCTAACCGACAAAGGTTTACCTTGTCACATAAAGAAAGTAAAACATTCCCTGGATTTTACAGATATATTTAGCTTTGTCCGGTTTTTGTTTAGTAAGCGGATTACGGACGGACTGGGTCTTTGTTTCTGGGGTTCATTACTAAAATACATGAAAATCCCCTGAAATAAATATTAAAAGTATAGAAAATATTCTGGTTTATCTAACAATCTGCAAACTATTGTATAACTTGTTTTCCTGCTTTTGTTTTCCAATGCATGGAAAGATTCATTTTAATTAAACTTGCTATAATGAACTGAAACTGTGAACATGTGAGGCTTTAAAATATTCAGTAACTGATACAGTGAAATGGATTGTAGATATGTAATTTCTATTTAACTGTTAAAACGCGATATACTACTACTTCGTTTGTATCATCTAGAGTCATTACCATTATATGTGAAATAAAATGCGCATTAGTTAGCTTTTGAGTTAATCAAATAAATATTAAGAGAATGCAAACCAGCGTAAACTGGTTTCAAATACCTCTTCATCTACTACTTTAGAAAAAAACCATGAAGCAAACAAAATGCCTGATTTGGTCGGTCAAGAAGATCTATCACCATGGGAGTACAAAATAACTAATCTTTAACTTATACCATTTGATTTTCAAGAAACTTTGTAGAACGTTTACCTTATAATTTTGTATTTGTTTGTTCTGTTTTGTTAAAACTGTAACTTCAGTATTGGGTATCATATGATCTGTTTGTTAAAAAATAATCTAGCTCGGCTTTCCTTTGTTGTGCTCTGAACTGTATTCTGATAATAATGTAAAAATCTACTTATTACTAAATTTAGTCCTTTACTTTTTTGGACTTTTAAAACACACACCAATTAAATATTTAATACTAGTTGCCTTGAAGTATTTTTGACACTATTCTGAATTAAACTGTTTACAACTATCATTCGTCACTTTCACCGGTAACCCAAATCGGGAAAAGCACTGTATAAACTTTTCAATGGTTGACGTTGCTGTAATTTTACTCACAATAAAATATTAAATTCATCTCGATTGCGCATCAACTACGATCAAAAAATATTTGTTGGGCCTTTGGTGGTAAAAATTTAAATGGATTACAAGCATCAATGTCCCGATTTAGATTTGGTCGCCACACTTGGGAATGAGCAAAGCTCTTCATTTTGACCATCCCCATGTGAGAAGAATGAGAATCTTTTGATATCTTGGCGGAATAACTTACTTTAAATCCCCATAGTATACAACCTTGCTTTAAAGTGAGCTCATTTTTTCTTAGAGCATATGATTGCAACTCCTCAGAATACTTTATTTCTGGCCAACTCGTTAATATGAACTTTATCACTCTTGACAAAACGAATCTCTCTCTTTATCTCTCATTTAATTTTTGGGCAGTCTAAATCAAAATTATTATCTTGCACAAAATTCAAAACACAACTATTTAACTGCTTTGCATTGGGATTAGAAACTGGTAATCTAGATAACGAATCAGCTCTGTTTTTATTCGTTGGTACTGTAGCAATTTTAAGCTTTCTGATTATTAGTTAGCTTAAGGTAAGGTCTTAAGATCCTTTTCAAATTCTAAAGGAACGTGAGAACCTCTTGCTCTTATAAAAAAAGACGCCACTCTCTTTATTTAAGGAAAAAGAGAGAAAACCAAAGGTCTAATCATAAATCGAGAAAGATAATTCCAAAATAATGATAACCCTTGAAGGCCTTCATAACAATTTTACTCTATAAAGCAAATTTTGAATAACCATAAATTAAAGATTTTTGGAAACTGTATCCGATTATAGTAATCTTGTATAAAAAATTATTAGTTGACTGTATTGACTAAAGTTAAACAAAGTTTCTAAACTCATTGATATTGAGACTTATTCAAAGAAGCAAAATCTAAAAAAAGACAATGATTATTACTAATAAAAACTTGCTTAATAATGAAAATCAAGGTTATATTATAACCTTAATACAAGATAAAGAAATTGCATTTTATTAATATTCAGGAACATTTTTTACTTTAATAATATACAAACTCAAAAGAGAAAATTCTAGCCTAGACCAATAATAAGCAAGTTTTTGTTCAGGTAATTCTTTTTTAATAATAAATATCTTCCTTTGTCTTCATATATTCTGTATGCAAAAGGTGTTTACTTTAATCTTAAATTCTGTCAGTCGGGGTGATTTTCCAGCATTATAAAAAGATGTTTCTTAAATTCTGGGATTATAATCAAAGGATCTAATTCATGAAGCCCATTTGAAAATCCACAGATCAAAATGGCGGCGGCTACGCCCTTGTAATGGTCTTCACAACTAAGTTCAAACCAGAAAATAATAAACAGGTAATCGGCAGGAAAATGATAATTTACGGTACGATAAACGGTAAAAAGAAAGGCAATCCTATGGAAATAATCAAGGATTAGACAAAATAAAATAAATGCAAGGTTGATTTACCTGAAAGTTCCAATTGCTGGAGGAACAAAGGTACGTGTTTATACGTTCGAGACTTACAGAAGAAAGGCAGAGTTTCGCAATACGCTTGAAGAGCAGATAAAGTCACGCATGCGTCGTCATTCCCACATAATACAAATTTTAGTTACTAGATATTACTAGAGGGACTGAATAGAGATATAATAATTTACTAAAAAAAGGGGAGCAACCGATTCAGAACGTACATATAAAAAGGAATTTTTAGATAATAAAAAAAATAATGAAATACGGAATTAATCAATAAAAATCCAACATGAGGAGATTATTGAAACCTAAACAAAAGTAGACATTTGATTTAAAAAATGTACAGGGTATTTAAAAATAAAATGTTACTGCGTAACAGTACTTTATTAATTTCATAAATGTAACTTGATAAAATATGAGCCCAACGTTGCAAACAACTAACAGCAAGCTGAGGTATGTCCTTCTTTTCTTCAAAGATTGACAAAAGCGGTTTGTTATCAGTCGTTTGTGTAAATCTACGATCGAATAAGTATTGATTAAATTTTCTTAATCCAAAAATTATAGCTATAGCTTCGCGTACAATCTGACTGTGATTCCTTTGTGCAGAATTGAGAATTTTAGACGCAAATTTAATGGGTTTCTTATTACTATCAGGATAAATACGACTTATGATTGCAGAGAACCCAGCATTACAAGCATTTACAATCAAACTAACCGGTTTGTTGACATCATAAAGATTTAATACCTTTCTTTAGCTTTAGTGAAAACTTTGTCACATTCTTGGGTTCACTTCCATTAAACATCTTTACGTAAAAGAGAGTACAAAGATGTAAAATAAATGCGGTTTTTGGTAAAAATCTACCATAATAATTAATAAAATCCAAAAAAGATTTCAATTTACTAAAATTATTGAGAGTTGATGCTTTTTGAACTGCCTCCACTCTTTCTTGAGTTGCAATATACCTAATAGTGTTTCAAGTTGTTTTAAATGCTCTTTCCTATCTGTTATTAACGCATCATCAATAAAACATACCTCAAGTATATGTGCCAAAATACCTTCAATCATTTGTTGAAATAATGATGGTGCTGCATTAATACCAAACATTAAACGAGTTGAAGGAAATAAACCCTTTTGAGTAGAAAGAATAGTCAATTTCTGTGACTCTTCTGTTAACAGAACCTATGCTTGCCAGAGTTCGAATTTTGTTCCTCCTCTCTTTGCAACTTTTCAAACAGATATTCGACTCGACGAAGAGAATGTATTGCAACTTCTAAACATAGATTTAAAGTTATCTTGAAGTTGCCACAGGTTTTAACAGAACCATCTGGCTTTTGATTATTAATACAGGACTGTAAGTAAGGTTCATAGGATTCTTGTTTGACAAGAAGAGAACTACCTCTTACAGGTTAATCCTGGTCGAGTATTCTTTCCTCAGTGTAGAGAAAAAAACATACAAGCCGAAACAAAGAACAGACGTGTACTGGAAATTCTGAGTATATAAATTAAAATTTAATAAATTTCAGGTATTTATTTCTTTTTTTTTCTTCATAAGCAAGAAAATACAAAGATTGATAATGCTGAGAAAGAGAATGTAAGTACAGTAAAATAGTAAGAAAAATATGAATAGCGATGATTGATCAACAGAACAAAAATTAAAAATATTAAAAATACAAAAAGGAATACAGCTAAAACCCACCCCTGTTTATAACTCAAATGGGTAGAATCTTAAAGAACACCAAAACACGAATTTCGCACACAAACTTATACCAATTAAAATAGACAATCTTTGTATTAACAGCAGGCAAACGCCAAAAGATAAAAGACCTAGTAAGAATCTGTACAGAAGAAATAAAAGTACTAAAGTTAAAAATAAGCAGAGGCATCACAATAGAGGAACAGAAATTGGAAAGAGTATGAGCATACGAATATCTTGGAAGTATAATATCAGAAGAAGAAGAAATAGATCTAGACAACAAAGAAGATAGAAAAGGAACTAAAAGTATACAATACCATAGCTTGACGTATGTAAGTGAAACCTGAACATTGCAAAAAATGCACAAAAACAAAATCATAGCAGTAAAAATGAGATATCTGGGGAAAATAGAGGAGAAAACTAAGTAGGATGGAGAAATAAAACAGTTATCAAATCAAGAGCCAATGCAACGGAGATTGGAGGGAGATAGCTAAACTACTGCTGCCGTATTATTAGAATGAACATAAACTTGTTAGTCAAAAGAGTAACGGATGAAGGAACAATTGGAAAAAGGAAACGGAAAAGGTCAAAAAAAGGGTGGAAAGGTAGAATTGAAGAACTGGGAAACAAAAGAAGAAAGACTATAGAGAAAACAAAATGAAAAAATTGAAAGAAATGGGTTCAACATGAAACAACATAAATCCAATATCTCAAAGGCATAAGGATATCATAGAAAAAGGAGACTGTCATGCTGTGACAAATATTCTAAAAAATAATTGCAATATTTAGGCCTGCTTGGTATGATTTATTATTAATAAGCATGACTTGATCAAGTTAGTGTTTTTCACATACAAACTGACAGAGAACAGTCAACTTCATATAAAGGGTTTTCCAATAAGAGGTGTTATTTTGATATTCAAAGAAAAGTGCCATTTTTTAATATAAATGATCGGATGTTTATTTCATTATAAAGAGGAAGGTATGCCGTTAATAGTGGAAAATAACATCAGGCAAATGACCACCACGACCACGCTTACAGGACAATATCCTTTTCATGAAATTTTCCATAACCAAATCGCAAAGTGGCTGCCCTATGTCCTCGATAGCCTCACGAATTCCATCTTTGAGGTCTTGAATCGACGCTGGGCTGTTGGCGTAGACCTTCTCTTTCACGTGGCCCCAAAGAAAGAAGTCGCAAGGTGTTAAATCACAAGATCTCGGTGGCCAATTGTGATCACCTCTTCGAGAGATAACACGGTCCGGAAACTTTTTCCGTAAAAGATCAATGGTTTCGTTGCTTGTGTGGCACGTAGCGCCGTCTTGTTGAAAGTAAACGTTGTCCAGATCAATACCATCCAATTCCGGCCATAAAAAATCGTTAATCATCTCTCGATAGCGCAATCCAGTCACCGTAACTGTTGCTCCAGCCTCATTTTCGAAAAAGTAAGGTCCAATGACTCCGCCGGACCATAAACCGCACCAAACAGTCACACGTTGAGGATAGAGAGACTTTTCAACAATAACTCTTGGATTTTCTGAGCCCCAGATCCGACAATTTTGCTTGTTGACGAAGCCACCGAGGTGGAAATGGGCCTCATCACTCAAGATGATTTTTCGATGGAATTCTGGATCATTTTCATGCATTTCAACGACCCAATCAGCAAAGACACGACGTTGTTGATGATCGGCCGGCTTGAGTTCTTGTGTTAACTGGACTTTATAAGCCTTAAGACCCAAATCTTTATGCAAAATACGGTGTAATGACGTTTGTGGAATGGCTAATTCCAAAGAACGACGAGGAATGGACAAACCTGGGTTTTCTTTAACACTTTCGGCTACAACAGCAATATTCTCGGCTGTTCTTGAGCGACGTGCACGGGTTTTATTCTTCACATCACTAACTTGTCCCAAGAGCTCGAATTTTTTCACCAATTTCTGTATTGCGGTCCGACAAGGTGCTTCACGGTGACCCAAAAATGTTCGAGTTTTACGAACCGTCTCTGCCAAATTTTCACCATTTTTATAGTGAATTTTAATAATTTCAATGCGTTGTTGAAGCGTGTATCGTTCCATATTTATTAATGGCGTAGTTTCTACTTGTCAAATGTCAAAAAATGATAGCCTCAAAAGTGACATCTACCGAAATAGCGGGCTATTCAAAATAACACCTCTTATTGGAAAACCCTATAATTATAATATAGTGTACGCGGAAGCGATTTATTATTTTCCTGAAGGTAGTCTGATTACAATTCCAATTACACGTCTCAGTAATAGTAGCAGAGATAATAATTATCTGTAGCAGGATGGTGGTGGTAAGCACAACAGTTCAATATGACTTAGTGACAAATGAAAGGCATTAGTTCTGTTTGTTTAGAACGGGTTGGTGTTTGACAAGCGTTACTTTCTCAAGTCCATTTTAATCACATAGTACTTTTAATTCTTCTATACTTTTCTTTCAGATTTTTACAACTAATAAATATGCAATCTTGCGATGGAGCGTTATTAAGTTGGAAGGTTGCATTTTGTAAAACTGCTACTTTATGTTGCTTTAAATCTTTTAACTATCGCTTTTGTAGACGGTTGTCTTGCTATTTACTTGAAAACTGATACTTAGACATAATCTGATAAGAAATGGCTCAAATGTCAAATTCTTTGAGCGAATCTCTTATAATCATCATGATAGAGCAGATGCTTGCCAAGACTCCTAGTTTAGTCAATTTAGCCAGTTAGAGTCCTATTAAAAGTGCAGATTTTCTCATCTTCGTATTAAAAAGAGGAAACTTACTTGATAATAATTTATTATTATATTTATAGGAAAATTATTTAAGGTCGTCGTTATAACTGTTCGATAACGTGTGGGGTTAACAAAAAATGACGTCTAGTGTGCTATTGGTGTTCAGTTATAATTAACGAAAAACATGTCGCGAATGCTAAAAATAGAATTAAGGTTAATTTTATTTACCTTCTGGGTAGTTACTTTTGGTAATAAAAGTACAGAAATTTGAAATATTTTACTTTAGTTTAGGTAAATTTGAATTTGATAGATTGCAGATAGAAGATGCAAACACACGACGCACTTGACGTTGATTTTGTTGATCGCATGTTACATAAACAATTAGATAAATACTTGTGTTAAAAAATGTTTTACTTTATTGTGGTTCGTTAACATTTGAACAATATGTAAAATTACATTTACTTAGGAAGCTATTGTGCGGTGAAGAAACATTCTCTAAGTTTTGAATTAGAGACATTAAGCACTGTAGGGTAAAGTCGTTGTTAACTTCAATTAGTATTTATTACAACCACATTTTTCTTTCTCACGGTAACTTTGCCAAATAAAGAGAACAAACGAAGACATATTCTCTTGGAGTTAATCGTATTTTTTAACAAACTCGCATTTTGCGACACCTAAAGGCAGTTACAAAAACTTTCGTCATAAAAAACTGTTAGTGCTTGATTTACTTACATATTATTTGCTATCTTCTAATATAATTTAGTACATAGTAGTTGTAATTGTGCTAAAGTCGCGAATTACCCATTTCGGGGTAAGAATTACAAATTGTAATAAGACTTTATTAATAGGTGCGGGAATTATTTTAAATAATTCTGTTGTTGTACTAGCTTTAGTGGATTTCGTCAATATAGTATATTAGCTTGAAATTTTGATTTCATTAAGAAAATACTTAATTGGCAATTAAGTACTAGAATTAGAGATAATTACCAAACAAAACTGTTTTATTTTATCTTTATTTGTTTTGAAAGGAACGGTATATATTTGAGGAGTAGCTGTAAAAACTTTAATTGAATATTTGGAAACTTCAGAAATCAAGGAAATCCTTTGCAATAAAAAGACCCTTGAAATAAAATTTCAAAGCTATGTAAGTACCTCCCATTCAAATTTAACTATGCAAAGAAATAATACCCCAATTAATACCCCTATTGCATTATTTTCTAATTAGATCAAAAATTCAAATTGTTTAAAATACCTACTTGACTACAATATACCGTATTCCTATTCATATCAATAAAGTGTAATTACAAACGCTGAGAACATCGCCTTTGTGTCTTATTAAATATTAAACAAACAAAAAAGGCCAAACAAAAAACGCATTCAAAATAAAATGAACACCCAAGTTCGTTTTTAAATTAAAACCTTTTTTATTTCTTCTTTTTTTTATTGTTTTACAGAACCGCTATCGGTTTTCAGACCGAAAAACTAAATTACCTACAGTTTTTCTTCTGAAAGAATTCGAAGTAAAGTTTCTCCACGTTTGAAATCAACGCGTCATTCTTTCTTTCAGTTTTCTTAGAATGTTTAATAAATGGAATATAAATATTCAAGCAGTTAAAACAGTTCTTCATAAACTTTAGCAGTCAAACCGTAAGTAAATGTTTATTTAAAATAATTCAAATTTTATGTTGCTCCTGTTTCTAACTTAAAGACACATTTCAATTAAAACGTTTTAAAAGAGCATCTTCAGGTTTTATAAAATAGCTGTTTAATTGTGTTATTTACATTTAGAAAATCTGAATAAAATTAAAACAATTTGTTCACACAGAGACACATTCATTAAAACTTGCTCAAAGCAATGTTTTAGCTCGTGATGTTTGACTTCGTCCTAAATTTTAATAAATCCTTTCTGAGAGCGTTAAATTGTTATGGTTTTGAGTAGGATTGTAAAACCACAGTTTTCTGTGTTTCATTTTGCGTATCTTATATCTCGTGTATGTAGTAAAAAACTTTTTTGATGCCAGTTTGTATTTGTATAGTAAAAATACCTTAATAAAATGTCCCGCCAATATTTTAAAAAGGGCCTGCTTTGTTTACAGAAACTTTGAAATAAGTAGCTTTTCCGTTTTGTTTATTTCTTTTGTTTTTCTATAGATAGACGTTGTTTCTAATTTTCTTCTTGCTTTTGTTTTTTGGAGGTTTTTATTTCTTTGAAAAAATATTTCTACCTCTAAACTTCATTAGAAACTTTTCATAATATTATATTGATTTGCCTTGTAGTTTACCCAAGAGGTAGTAAATAAAAATAAAATTATTTTTAAAAAATTGGATCTTCGGTTTTTTTATATATAGGAGGTTTCTGGAGGACAGAAAACTATTTGGGATGTGTTCAAAAGATTAATACCAAAAATAAACCCATATGTCTAACATAAGTCCGAGTCTCAACCTACTGAAATTCGTTTATCAAAAAAATGATTAAGGTTAGTCATCTAGAGTTTTGAAACTTTAAAGTTTTTAATTCTCTAAATTGAGTATAAAAGTATAATTGGCAACAAATCTAGCAGAACACATTTTCCTATTTTGCAGTCTACCAAACTCTAGCGGAACTGGGCGCCTTACTCTCCAATAGACACACAAATTGTTTGTCCTTTCCTGTTTTCCTTTTCAGTTTGTGAACATTAGAGTGATATAGAACGATGGAGAAACACGAAAAGAAGCGCGCAGTAGGCTTGGGGAAAAACAGTAAAATGCTGATGATGGTGATGAAGGTTCACATGAAATAGGTGCAAACAGCACAAAATCAACCTTTTGCTGTTGTTTTAACTTGTTGAATGAGATCAAATGATTGTGATGATCTGGACTTTGGAGCCCAAGCGGCTTCTAGCCAAGTTTAAGTCTGAGCAATGCAGTGTCGAATGGCTGGACAACAGTGACACTCTTACCCCATAGATCTTATCATCGCAGACCCCTTAGAAGCATGCAAATAAATCACGGTTTATTTTCCGTAGGAGGTGGGAGCCCGGTCTAGACCCTTTTTAGTGGTCTCTTTGACAAAAGTTGCTTAGATTATGGTGTATTCACGACGGAAATACCATTTGTGTGTTCATCCTCAATGACGGAAATTCATCAGAATAGGAAAGTTGTAATAGGTGCATCGATTGGTGGTATAGGTGTCATTGAACGCAGTGGTGCTGATGGTGTCTTGATGTCTTTAAAGGTCATAGCAACCGATGTGAATGGTAGATGTCAAAGCAAAAGAACTGGCAAAGAGGAGATGATAAGCAACTAACAACTAACTTATCGTTAAGTTGATGGTGTTCGGTATTGCCATTCTACTGTAATAAGATGTTAGTAGTGAGCCAGATGTGAAATATTCATAAAAGTTCGAAAAAAAGTGCCCACGTGTTGCTTTGCTGATTTTTGATTCTACATGTTGAGCCGTGTGTAGGGAACCGCGACAGGGGTAAGCCATAACCATATGCATTGGTTGTCGCAGTCGATGTTAACGGATGGTTGAAGATGATGACGGAGAAGAAGAAACTCAACTTGGCAACAAAAGTATACTTTACGTTGTTGTACTTAATAAGGCTACGACCCGGAATGCGTTTGGTATCCAGACACCTAGGAGAAAAAAGATCATACACTCGTACTGATAGTCGCGCCTCTCCCCCAGCGCAAGGCGAGTGCAGTAAAACAGGGACAAATACAAGGTCATCATGGATTATCAGCTGCTGCCCTCGATTTAGTCTTCCGATGTAGGATGGTCAGTATCTACACTTGACGACTACCCTCTCTATGGCATCGTTATCCAACCAAGTCGCTTCGGTTTTTTGGACGTTTTTAGGCCTCCCAACCCAGATGGCGACCAAAGTGGATAATGGCAAACTGAGTGTAGTGGTGGTGATTGAACGTTGGATGAATGAATGGATCGAGATGAAGCGCTCGTTTACCAATACAGCACAAGGCACTGTATAGTCTGTAGTATTTGCGTACACGGACGTTCACTTGAAGAGGTGTAAAATGACAGAAATTAGCATGAAGTAGAAAAATCTTTGGCGGATGGTAAAGGAACCGTAGTTATAATAAACCGTTGGAAGAAGATCCCAGTACCTGGCAACGTCTGAAGCGTCGTTTCAAAAATTCGTAGTGCTATCGATGGATGATGAAAATAGCTGAAGGCCGTCGAATCAGTGCAGTGCAATAGTGCAAAGCTTTGTTTGCGGCATATCTAGTTGGATGACCTAGACGATGCTGATGATCTGGACAATACCAATGGTGGTAAAAGCGGTATTTTGCTTTTCAGATCTACACCATCCCGCACTAATCGGGCGGGGTAGTAAAGAGCGGCCAAATGAATAATACTGTCAGGTACTGTGAGACTTCGGTAACTTGCGTAGTGCCTCACCTCTTGACAATTCGTCGCAGAAACAACCTAGAGAAGACGGTGATTTGGTAGCGGCCGTAGACGTGGTAGAGGAAGTTTCCAGCGACCAGAAGTTGTGATGACCGCTTTTATTTTTTTTGCACAACACCTAAACTCTACTTAACTTTTATAAATACAAAAGTCTTTTTATGGTATTGTTATCATAGTATCATTATTGAGTTGTGGAAAAGTTAATTGCAAAAGTTATATAAACCGTAAAAAATTTGCTTTTTTAAACGTAGTTTAGTCTATTTGCTGGCAAATTCTTTGTAACATGATTGTAGTTCTGAGATTCTCGGGGGAATAATGGGGAATTATAACAAATTATTACATTAACTACTTGCGGTAATAAAAAGCCGTAGATAAATTCAGTTGGGTTTCTAAATACCACCAAACAAGCTACCTAAGAAGTATGGAGAACATTTCACTAAAATTTATTTTTATGATTAAATTAAATTAGGTGTCTGAATACAAATAATAATAGTAAACTAAGCGGTTTTAAACTGTCGTTTTCTAGTTGGTTTAAGAATATTTAGCTAGCCCATTTTTAAACTGAACAATAGTAAACTGCAGTTGTTTTATCGTTGCATTAAAATAGGTTTATTTTTGGTTTGTGGTATTCAAAGCAGATCTTTCTTATTTATTAACTCACTGACAAAAATGGAAAATTAATAAAAGGTAAGCAGTTCCATAAAGGTGAGTGAGATGATAGAATTTTTTATTCATCAAGCGTAGATTGGATGATGCAACATCAATTTGTTAAGCGGTTGAACTCTGATGTTTCCGTCACTGGAATTCTGGTCAAACACACCAAGAATAATTTAGAATAACATTTTTATTTTATCAGAATAAAGACTCTGCAGAAGGACCAATTATTATAGAAAGTGTGCTTTGCTTTAAATTTAAAAGTGTTTAAGATTCTAGAATAACATGAACACTCATTACGCCTTTCTTGTAATACATTAATGCATGCCATTATAACAGTATTCAATATTGCAGGTGGCAACTAAGACCTTCAAATAAACAAAAGTAGAAACGCAAAATCTTAACTCTGCACAAATAAAAAATGATATAAAGCGCACCAACAACTAAAGTTTGC
>VTPC01003160.1:0-14775 GCA_011009095.1 Ignelater luminosus
TTCCCAAGGATGAAGAATTTCAATTTTGACTATTCCAGCTGAAGACTAGAATAAATGGCTTTAACAATTAGTTTGAACGAATGCAAAATGTATCAATCTTTATGGGGGATACTTTTAAAACACAATAAAGCACTTTAAGTCGATCTACTATTTGTTTTTATGGCTACATGCAACACTAAAAAGACAGTCCTCGTACAGGATATGACATTTTACATCAAGAGTAAACCGATATTTTATAGACCGGAACCTGCAGAATGCTTCTACGTATTCCTTTTACTAATCCATTTTCAGATAAATTTGGAAGTTTCCATGCTCAGATAAAGTTTGCGCTGACTGGAAGGTTTGCTGTCTTATTACATTAGGGACATACAAGGACAAACCTGGTATGTAATACTTAGTTGATGATTCTTATTTTCCTTGACAGACATCCAATAACAAAGGCTCCACCTAGTAAGTTCCCTGGACATAAAATCGTTTTGTAGGGCGTGTTTGCAAACACTTAACCACAAGTTTCCACTCTACGTGTTAGTAGGCTCAGAAAAGAGAGCCAAGCTAGGTCAGCAGTAGCGTCTTTGAAGATGGATAAATAGTTGTTGATAACAACTAGCAGCATAGTTCGTGACGAGACAGAAGCTCACCTTCCAAGTTGATGCTTCTAAACTTCTGTATTATATGATGCTGTTGAAATCACGTCCTCAGAGAGTATTGTTCGCATGACCTGATAGATAACCATGTTCCCATAGACAGTGCATTTTCTTTGCAAAAGCTCATATCCGCACTTACATATTGCTGCTATATTATCTGCGTATGCCATAGGAAGATTTATCTTAAGAAGGATCCATAAGAAGATGGTCAGGGCAAAGCCTTAAGCACATCTTTTGGTAAGTTGCTAGCTGCTGTAACAAGGTGGAAATAACCTTGCATCTGCAATCTCGATTACACTAAAATCAACTTAAACAACTCAGTCAAACGCCCAGCGATATCTATAACAATAATGGCTGTCAGTCCACTGAAGGATACATCTACGAGTCCACTAAAGGATGTACTCTCATGTAACCCGTCGCCCCAACAATAACAAAGCTCCGGACTACGTCTGAACTTTGTTCACCAAAGATAGTTGAATGAAATCTATTTAATCTTCAGAATTAAACATACTGGTGTCTCCAAAACAATTTGTGGTTTGATATTTCTGGATGGGTTTGAAATAGGTAATAAATTTTCTTTTATGAATTAGTGGTTGTGGAAGGTGAATACTTATTGATTGGAAACTTGAATGTAATACATTACATTAAATAGGATGGAGTTTTGAGATAAGATTATTAAAGGGGAAAGTAAATGAATTTGGTTTTGAGAAGCTTTAAGTTGAAAATTGGTGACTCCAAAGGCCTTTGTGAAGTGATTGAAATGATTGATGCTGTTTTAACTTCTTCTTCCGCCATGAAGCCTAAAATGTTAGACCCTCTCGACCGATTGATTGGAAGTTGGATGACTTCCAGACCCATTGTATGTTGATGAACTCTTCATAATTGATGTCTTCCTTGGATTAAATGTATTAGAACTCCGACACTTTTAATAGGGGCGTAAATCCTTTACAAAGCTGTTCGGGCTCGGCTGCAGCGACCTGTAAGTGTGGTACCTGAACTAGTATTGCGAGCTCTCTGTAGTTGTTCTTACTGCGGATTTGTTAGTTTTGTGTCTCTCTTTGGACCCCTTGAGGCGGAGACTAGTGAATGAGTCCTTGATGCGGACTTGTATGTACTAATCCTCGAGTGGATTGGGCAACTTGTTGTGCCGTAGTGTTTCCTTTAGCAAATCGTAGATGCGTCTTTCGGCGGATTTGTTAATTTTGTGTCTCTCTTTGGACTAGTGGATGTGTCCTTGATGCGGACTTGTTAATAATTTCTGTTTGTGTGCACCTTTGGCGCTGGGTTCGTCCCGCGTCGTGTAATGGAAGGTGCTGAGGAGCTCTTGTTTTTTATTGTCTGCTGCAGCGGTCGTTGGTTATCGTGGATCTCTGAATGCTTAATCTTTTTCAACGGCAAGGCAGATGAGCGTAAATTCTCGGCCTCACCGGTGTTCGACTTGAGACAGCTACGAGAGGGCACTTTGCAGCGCACAAGATTGCTGCATCGTGTTAATTCCACAAGCGACCATGTCAGTCATCTTGTTGGTGTAAAGAAGATTGGTTTGCACGTACGTGTGCATCTGTTGTGTTGTGGTTGTAGGTCTGGGAGAAGAATGTCCTGGTGATGACTTTTAATATTATCGACAGTCTTTTATCAATGTCTTTTGGTATAATTCTTTGTTCAGATTTACTTCTATTAAAAAGTTCTTACATACGGATAGATTTTCTCAATGAAGCTATCTATAAACGTGGCTTGACTGGTGCCTCATTATTGAGAAATTTTGCCGTGATGCTGTCCGATTTTTCCAAATCCGCCACTTTCATTTTCTCCACATCTTACGACAGAAAAAGGCAACGCAGCACAAAAACCTGCTCATCGATTATACGGATTTTCATTTTCAGGGTCATGCAATAAAAGTATTAGAGTAAGGGTTACCGTGCGTTGATCTTTGTTTGTTGATCGAATGAGAAACTTACAAACGCGATTTAGTATAGCTAGCCGTCGACCGCAGGGGTATACCTACACGACGATCACCATTAATTTCATTTTATATATGTGAAGTGAAACTCTGATACTACGACATCGAAAGGATGTGATGAATTTGTCGCTATAACCGAGTTGTTGCTATAACCAAACCTACATATTAAGCACTTAATTTGCTTATATGAGTAAAATAATATTTGAAATGAAATACATTTTAGCAATGTAACGGACACGATATCTTATGAGACTTTTCAGCCCGTCTTTAGAACGTCCAGACAAAAGTCTACACAAATTTTCAGCTTGGTATCTTTCATTCCGAGGTTTAATCCTTAATTTACTGGATTATTAGTTTACTGATTTCATTTTGACTTGTGAAATTAATTCACTTTGATGAGTAGGTAACTATGTATATCTGTAAAATTAACATTTAAACATTTTTTTTAAACAATTAACAAATTTTACTGTTTCTATGGTAATAGTTTTTTCAGCTGTACCTACTCAGATGTCATTTCTGAAAATTGATGTTGAATAAGCAGTTGTACATTGCTAGTTAAGCTCAGTATGGGTTTTACAGAGAAGTTCTTATTATTTATACTTGTTGATTAATTAAAAATTGACGACTTTAATATTTCTTCCACTTCAATCCGTCGTCTTCTTTTAGCTAATCACACCGACCGTTCCCCATTATTTCGTTTCTGAGATGTTTTATTAGGAATTCTAGGAAGATTTATTGTAGATACAGCATCAGATTTTAAATTACGGCTGATTTTGGGGCTATATTGTAGTAGTTTTTGTCTTAGAGGTATTTCAAAAGAGCTGGCTTCAAAATCGATGGAACAGATGCATGCTACAGAAAATACAAATTTGTGTTTTGTTAATATTCTACACTTAAATAAAATAGTTAACAAATAATGTAATTTTAAAACTATTGCTAATATATTTGATACGTAGAAAATTCGAAATTCTGTACTGACTATTTTTTAAATTTATTTTATCTTCTCGACGACATGCCACAAATCATTGATTTGACAAATCTTCGTTTTTTGGAAATCTGAAGTACTTTATCTCTGTTCCTTTCGTATTTCGATTACAGTTTGTGAGCTAACTACAGAACAACTTGGCATTTTTGTAGCTTTACTTAAAAAGAACACAATCCCTCAAAAGTCCATAAAGCCAACTGGACGGCTACAGAAGTTACTGAAGGTCAAAGGTCACGAAAATCAGTTTTTCTCAAATATCTTGTAAACTATTGGTTTTACGTTAATTTTGGTCATTATAGAATTTGTTAATAAGCTAAATCTACACAAAAAAGGTCTTATACAAAGTTTACGTAGAACCAATGTATTTTGAGATATAGGGCTGAGAAGTATCGGAGCAAAGCGCATACTCCCCTATACTATACGTATAGTGGTGTATACAGATAATAAGACCTATTTATACATACAAAAATCGTTCATGCATATATATCTGCTTCATTTCTGTCTGAATTGTCCTTGGACAGGACCCTTATTCATAATAATAATGGTAAGGGCCTCGAGTAGCAGCTGTCTAACCTTCCAATGTAGGCTCATGGGTTACTGTATAACTGAAAATATTGGATGTCGCATATTGTACGTTTTAAATTCAGTTTAATGCTACATTTTGTAGAGTTCGGACGTTTTATTCATCTCGAAATATTTAGTAACTCATTCACCACTATCTGTATAGTATAGGGGAGTATGCGCTTTGCTCCGAAACTTCTCAGCCCTATATCTCAAAAACTATTGGTTCTACGTGAATTTTGTATAGGACCTTTTTTGTGTAGATTTAGCTTATGAACAAATTTTATACTGACCACAATTAACGTAAAACAAATAGTTTACAAGATATTTGAGAAAAACCGACTTTCGTGACCAAATTAAACAAACAATAAAAGAACTGAAAACCTCAATCATCATCAAATATTGTCTCTTTTGCATGTTTAACCAACCAAGTTCTTTCAGTTTGTAAGTAACATGCTCATATTTTCTAATATCAAATATCAATCTGACAATATGAGTTTTGCGACCTTTGTTTACGGTTTTTATCAAAGACGGTTATACATGAAGAATGTACTGTGTCTGACAAATCCAACTGTGATAGAACTAAAGACGAACAAAGCATGGTTTTAGTTATTTGATTTAAAGAATGCCTGTTTTGATAGATCAGTTTTAAATTGCAGTAAGGTTTTTGTAGGCACGTTGAAGTATGATGACTAAATCTGAGGTCTGAATTAAAATAGACGTCGAGATTCTTTACCGTTTCAGACAGTGAAATAACTGTTTGGTTTAAACTTAAAGAGAGTTCGGACATAGTTAAATTCCTGTCGCTTTTAGGATAGTTGCAGAATTTTTAGGATTAATTTGCAAGCAGCGTTGCAGTAAGTACTCTAGAATGTTGGAAAGATCATAATTAATTACAGCATCTGTCCGCCCAACAGCTAAGTATTATCGACATAAAAATGACAGTTGCAACTAATAAAAACAGATTCCATGCTGAAAACATATATAAAACAAAAGACCAAGAATGGATCCCTGAGGAACTTTAAAATGCAACTTTCTAAAAGAAGATAGAAGATCTAGCCAAGATTTATCCTGAGTGCTCACATGCAGTGGTTGTAAAAATTAAACACGAGGAAGTTTGTGAAGAGAAAGGATTAGGAAAGTTGAAAGGAATTTTACAGCAAAATAGAAGAAGAAACTCAAGAAGTTTTTATTAATTGATTTAACTTGGCTTGAAGTAGAATCCCATTAGCTCAAGTGGTAGAGCACTGGTCCAGAGGATTCAAATTCCTCGCGAAATCTGGGCAATATAATAGATCAATTTTCTGAACTGCTTAAGATTTAAAATTGGAGAAATTGAAAATGAAGAATTATAAGCGTTTAGAAGGTAGTCAGAAAAAGTGGTTTATGATTCAGTTGCAGGTTGGGTCACTTGTGTTTTCTTAGCCTGTAACATGTTTATCTAAGAGAACTTTCTTTAAACGAGTATACTCTTATGGTTTGATCTACCCGAGTTTTTGGCAAGAGATTATCAACTGAGAGACGCTTCTCAATTTTGAGAGTGCAAGTAACCTTCAGATCTAAAGATTTGGCAACGTCTATGACGACGTGCTTCACTCTTGTGGCAACGGTGTGTTCACCCTCATGTTAGTTTTTAAATTTACAATAAAGGTCAATTTGATCGTGTTTTCTTCCAACATTGAAAGCTCCCCACCTTTAGTTGCAGAATTACTTTTATTCCATTGTCTCTTCCTACACGTTGTTCTAATTTATACACAATTTTATTCATTCGAGAACATCAAAAGTGATAATTCTATCTTTTCAATTTACCCAGAAAGTACGCCTTTACAGTAAGAGTGGATCAATGCTTATCTTTGTCTCTCTAAAATTAGAATTGCTTTACTTAGGCCATAAAAGATCCAGCTTTTGTTTTCATAAACGGACAAAAATAATAAAAAGTTAGCTTTTAATTTAGTAGTAATAAAATCTACTTTGGTTTCATTACTACAACAAAGCAACAGAACAACTGTAAAGGACAGAATTATGGTGATGAATAACGTTCCATATTAATCAAATTTGAATCCGCTTTTAATATTACAATCTTTTTCAACGGGAGTTTCTTAAACAAAAAAGGTTTGTTTATAAAGGAAAAAAGAGAAGATATCTATAATGTCGGATTAATGTTTGATTTGATAGGTTTAAGTAAGTAGCTTCCACGAGAACAATTTAATTAAACTTTCACGCAAAGTAAAAAGAAAATCTTTTTGTAACTTATAATCTAGCGCAAACAGCAAAGAAAAATAAAATTATGAAATTTAGTTATTTATAGTAGCATGGCTCCTCATTTAGTACGTTCCATCCAAATTAATTTTCTAGATTCATAAAATCACATAATAAGTAATACAGATCTTCTGTTTCCTAAATGCCAGTAGGAAAAACCGTATTTGTGTTCTCTATAAATAGCCTTCTTTCGTGACGTAAGAATGTCGTATTTGCTACATCACAATGGATATGAGCTTATTATATAAAAGATTACTTTCATCTCAACTGATACAAACACAAAATAAAGCAACAAAAAGCGTTCTCAAATTAAAGGGGGATGGTATCGTTTTATTTCAATTATGAAATTCCCAAGCAAATAAATTTTGTAAGTTTGTTCTGAGAGTTTCATTACAAGTGAATGTTGGGAGGGATTGCTGATGATGACTTGAGTAGTCTAGAGTGTAACAAGAAGTATCTATTTACACAATAGGTAAGCGAATTAGCTGCTCTACTTTAGCTAACTCTGTGGCGCTTTTGTTGCAACTTCGCGCTTAATTACAAAGAGAAGAGAAGCAGTTATTAATGGCGTCTCGAGCGATTATCGGAAATATCTAATGGAAGACTGACTACAAGTATAACTGCAAAGACTGCAAATGATTGACTACGTATTTACTTAATAGTTCCGGTAATTAAAGTTCCAAGTTTCCGGCTGCCTAATATCGAGTTTAAATTATTGGTCTTAACTTCGAATAGTAAACTCGATTGCAGGATTCAATTTTCCGGCTTCCAACAGTTTTACCGAGGCTTTGAGATTTACAGAGAAGATATTAACAAGTAATCTGGTAAATAAAGCGAGAGAATTTCAAAATGTATTGCATCTGGACACACGATGCTCATTGCAGACTTGAGCGAATTGTCGGAAAAATTCTTTCTTGCAAACTTTCAGATGTTCTACTCCTTTTAAGCAGAACTTTTGGGTCTTTCAAATGGATAAGTTTTCTAAGATGGTACAAATGCTTTGCTAAGAGCATTTTATGCTGTAAATGCATCAATGTGTGAATTTCCCACTACCCTCTTCAATGAAACGTTTAAATCTTTCATCATGATTTGTAAGTTTCATAAGAATGTTTTGTTGATGCCATTTAAAATAATATCTAAAGAATTCTAATTCCACAATTATTGTTAGTAATTAAACTAAATTTTAAAGATGATTTAATTTATTCCATCAAAAACAAAATTAGCTGCAGTAACTTCAATAGTTTATATGCATGTGTAACCGTACCAAACAATTGTTGTTTACTGTAAAAATGATATTTCTAAGAAACTGTAACTAACAACAACGTTGCTTTAATTCTTTAATTAGTTCTAAATTGCCTTAGGATGCTCCAATTTATTGTTCGTTATGGTTTAGTTACAACGACGAAGTTGCTCATTAAGCTAAAAAAATGGTCACCAACGCGTAATTCTGACATCGCGCTTGAGGACGAATCGGAAACGTTAGAACGCGTTATATCATTTTCCAATCTGTTACAGTTTTATGTAATACCTCCTAATGAAGTTGTCGAACTAGTTACACAAAAGTGAATAAGACAATTAAAGCTCATTATTGTGTATTATGTTTACGTATTACAGACTAAAGTCGACGAGAAGAAGGTTAACATTTTCAGTTTTAGTTGCACTGACGAAAATTGCCGAAGTTTCAGGATTAACTAATTCAATAATTCTAAGAACAGTTAAGGTACTCAGACATAAAAGGTAGTAGCAGATTAAACTTGATAAATGTGGTAGATCTATGTACCATGATACTAGTGAAACTACCAGTTTCAGGTCTCTAACAAATACCATTAGACTTTGTTTACGCGATAGTTCATCGGAGTTCCAGTATAAGGACCGTTAACCTAAACGAGCAATCTCCAAACGAGTTATAGTTTTAGATTCTAGTGATGTGGTGGTTCAGAAGAAATGGATAAACTTAAGGATATTACAGAAGCTAGCAGAAGCATTATTCAGAAGTTTAACAATATAAGCGAAGATCCGGAACAAACAGAAGAGTCAACTGTTGAGAAACGTGACGTATAGATGAAATCTTCTGTACCATACCTAGTAAATAGCTGAAAACAATACTTAAAGAACTAGATAAAAATTCTAAATTGTATTTTAGTAGAGCAGACAGTGTGTGAGATAATCTCCTTTTACGATCGCTCAGTTAACTGTGTACGAAGAGGAACAAACTAAGAAAATTTCAAACTGACATATGCTAACAATAGAAAAGATATTAAATTACTGGAAAAGAAAGTGGAGTCCAGGAAAATCAGTTATCGTTGGGAAGTCAGGGAGGCTGAACTCGGCGATGAAAAAAATAAATCTAAGGTGAAACAATATGAAACAACAGAAGATGAAGAAACATGAGCCCAAGTGGTTTATAGAGGTAGAAGAACATAACTTACTTACTTACTTAGTTCTGGTTTCTTATCTACCGGGCAGTGTAGAGAATTGACAAAAAGTCCGCCAGGCCGACCTGTCCTGAGCTAGCTGGACAGCTTGACTCCAAGTGTAACCGCACACTCTTAGGATACAGCTAATGTTATCAGCCCAGGTGGTCCGTTATCTTCTACGAGGTCTCCTTCCTTCCACCCTCGCCTCGAGTGCTTGTCTTGGGTACCTGACGTCTTCCATGCGCGGGACGTGACCAAATCTACTCAGCTAGGACGCCCCCACCTTGTCGAATAGAGGGTCTACTTTGAGATCTGTCCTGATCCTGGAGTTTTGGATGCGATCTCTTCTAATTTTCCTAGCTACTCCACTCAAATACCTCACCTCGGCCGCTTGGATTCTGCTTTCAAATTTGCTAGTGAGGCTCCATGTTTTGCAACCGTAAGCGAGAATTGGTAGATATGTTGTCCTGTACATTGCAAGCTTTGTACCCCCACCGACCTCCTGTTTCCTTAGAAACCTAGGCCTGATAGGGTGCAGCATCCTACTCGATGCTTTAAGAGACTAGAAATTCACACATCTAGATACTTAATTTGGCGCACCTGTTCCAAAGCTTTTCTGTTCTCTGGATATAATCATTGTCTTAATTTTGTTTATGTTTGCTTTCGGCTGTACCTTCTCCAAGACTATAATCAATAGGTTGAGGTTGTATTGCAACTTTTGAGCTGAGTCCGCCATCAATACTACATTATCGTCATATATCAGCGAATTTATTATTATCAAAATCAGTCGCCGGTTTTCCAGCTTGAATTTCTTGAAGCCTAAGCATTTCTTCAACGCCATGTCCATCACTGCGGTGATCAACAAGGGGCTCAGGATATCTTCTTGTCTTACTCCCGAGTTGGTATTGAACTGGTTTGAGGTGCAATGATTGAACCTTACTTCGTTTCTGCAGGTCCCATAGAAGCTCTTAATTCTCTTGGTGAGTTTGTTTAAGACGCGGTAACTTCTCAGGGCTTTCCATATTGATCCCCAAGGTACCCAGTCAAACGCCTTTACGATATCCATAAAGCACAAGTAAACTTCTTTATTATACTCTATAGTCTTCTTCGTGGCGTGCCGAATTACAAATATGCAATAAGCTTCCTCCAGTTTTGCCTCTATTTGTATTCTTAGCCTCTTCTTCAGTATACATCCATAAACTTTTCTTGGTACTCTGGGTGGTGAGATGCCTCGATGGTTACTGCATCAATACTTACATCCCTTCTTAAATAAAGGTACAATAACTGAAAGCTTTCAGTTTTCCGAGATTGTGGATGTCTTCTAAGCGAGTGTAAATACTATGTGTAGCATTTCCTTTCCAACTGTTCCATTAGCCAAAGCTTCTTGTACCTCAACAAGGTTCAGGACTACGTCTGGATGATTGCTTGTAAGCCGTCTTTGATTTTCTGTTTCAACTTCCTCCTCATCCTCATTGTCTTCCAATGTCACAGTATCATTATTCGGGAGCTTTTGAGAGTGTTTCTTCCATCTGGCTTTGTAAGTATGACTCTTTATGAATTTTAGAGGACAGTTTATTTGTCTCCTTACACATGTTCTTCATCACTTTGTACAACAGTTTCTGATTTTGCTGAGCACTCGGTTATAAAAAGTTGCCAAATTCCTCCCAAGCCAATTGCTTTTAGACTCTTACTACCCGCTTGACCTTCAGTCTTGATTCCTTGTAGACATTATAGAATTTTTGGGTTTTGTTTAGCAGATAAGTTTTCCACTCCTTTTTCTTTTTCACTTTTTTTTAAATTTTCTTCCACCTACATGGACGCTTCCGCACACATTTGATGCCGCTTTCAGGATGGTAGTTTTGAAGTTTTGTCATGCCTTTTCCAGATCTACTTCTTCCTTTCAACCTGCCAACTCCTTTAGGCCAGCGCTCTTTAGGCGAGTCTTCTTTTTTATTTTACCAGTGTCAGTGTCATTTTGAGGTTTAGTTCTAATAAGAACGATGAGATTGTGATCGCTGCCTATTTCTGCTTCTCTCATTACTCGAGTGTCTCTGACGAGGTTGAATGAACTACGGTGTACTATAATATAGTCCATGATTGACTTTTCGTGCCTAGCAGGTTCTACACGGATGTCTTATGGGGAAACATGGAGTTCAGAATGACTAAGACAACTGACCCAATTTGGCTTGAGACTGCAGCATCGGAATGAATTGCGCTATCAGCCGTCTGCTACCGCTACTTCGTTTTGTTCATCAGCTCTCTCGTTTCCTACTACCCTAACATGCGACTTGATAGAAGAGAATGCAACTATGTAGGTGCAAAGTTTCCCAAACCTCACTATGCAGCTACGGTGATTGGAGCATGCTTTTCAGAGGTTGCAGTGTTGATCTGCTGTCTGCGAATACCCTGCAGATGGGATTGGCGTGTTCTTGCTTGTCAACATGTCTCAAGGCTTCAACTTTGCTATTCTGATTTCTACCCTTTCTTTATAGATAACATAAGCGATCTCGGCTTGTTTGTCGTCCAATCTAGAATCATCCATCGATGTAGATTATTATCCTTAGGCTTCTTTGGTTTTCTGTGTTTTCAACAGTTTAATCAAATCGGATGGCTCTGTTCTTCCAGTTCTTGATTTCTAGCTCTAGTCACTGGAATGCCGCCTGTTTGAATGCTTCTAGTAGATATAAATCGACTGGAAGAAGGTTGCTTGTGAAACAGTACACTACGGTATAGTGCCACTGTTTGATAGCCATTTCGCGCTTGCTTTACTTTGAGATTGCCCACTCAAACCACTCTTTCGTATAATTTTGCTACAAGACCTTTTCTAAAAAGCCAAAGTTAGGTTTACAACTACACCAAGTTTTCCCTCCAAATGACGTACTTTGCCTAAGAGTACGTACATATATTGAGTACCAAACCTTGCAACTTTCACGACGACTTGAGTCAGTGTGCCATCTGAAGCTCTACACTAGCCGTTCTCTCACTAAGATAACCTTTAGTTATTATCGACAACACCATTTTCTCGAACTTACAGTTTTTGATACAGGAACAAGCCAATTAAGCAAAGGAACAGAAACGTAAAATTTGACCCATAGGGTAATGAGTGCGAAATTCTGCATCCAGGTTCGTGGTGGACTTGTAGCATTGCAGCTGACTACGAAACCTAAGCCATTTCTAATCTTTAGAAAGAATATAAATGAAAACTTCTTCTAGAACTAATTAAATAAAATTTTAACAACTAAAGAAATATTCTGATTTAAATAACCGAGAATGCAACTGCCTAAAGCAAACTAAGGAAAAGCAAAAGCGGTTGCATTGATTATTTCTTCCTTTCCCTCGTGCAACTTCCGCTTTTCTAATTTATAAATCAGAATAAGAAATCTAATTTAAACAAATGGATTCCCACTGGCATGTTTTGTATTTACTTTACTTTCAGGGAGTTTTTTAACTTTAATCATAAATTATAACCTCCCTCTACACTGTGCAAATTCTCAAAATACCTGTTACACGCAATATCTTAGTAGTCGTATTTTTGAATATTTTACGGTAAAAGCAGAAGATATACACAATGTACATAAATAAGTACAATAAAAGAGGAAAAGCTTTTCTTTTAATTTTTATATTACCTCCCTTCTAAACAAAGCACTTGACTTTGATTAAGAAATATGCTTTTTGTAGCATTTTATGTAAGAAAAGATTTATGTTGCTTTACGTAGCTTTTTTTTCTGTCTGGATTTGTGTATCTAAAATTACAAAGCAATTTTTTTCCTTGCTTTAACAATCTCATTAAATCCAGCAGTAACTTTCAGACGTGCAACTTTGTCAAACACCCAAAAACCAAAGCAACCCTCAAGGGGTTGGTCTATAAGACGCATTTCATCCCTTGGGCCATTAAATAGAAGTCACATTATTAATCACACGTTATCAAGCAACTACTACCACATTTAGCTTCAACTTAATGGTCATTGCCCTCTATTATCTTCCACATAACCTTCTAATACATAAATAAGGGAAACAACCTACTTAAACCGTTTACTTGCTTTTATAAAACCTGCATCTGTCAAATTATTAATTCAAGATAAATTTATGAATCGCTGGGGTAAGTGACCTATAAAAAATTCAACCCACACCTGTGAACATCTAAAGAAATTTATTTCAGCGGAAAATGGATGCCTAAAGGGAAGTGCATCCTGGGAAAAGTAATTGAAAGGATCAAGCAAGACCAAACTACCAGGAGGATCAATCTTTGTTCACAGCGCTTGACCGAATCCGCTGCTAAAACATTTTGAAAATAAGCTGAATTTGTTTCAAGACGAAGCATTCAATTTATATTTGATCTGAGACGTAGCGGGAAATGATGTCGAGTGATTTTTTTGTTTTGAATCCTCATTTTTCTTTTGGTTCTTTCCAAACGTTTTATTTTTATTAATACAAGTATCAGAAGAGGAATACTTTTTACTGACTTTTCATATTATAGGTAAAAAAACTTATCTTTGTCGATACTTCAAAGGATATGAGTTAACAAAATATGATCTTTTGGAAAATAAAATATACAATTTGTTAACGTATCATAAAAAAGCCCTCTTGACATGTTTGAGATATTCGCAATGTAGGTACGTGCAGGTTTGATAAGGATGGCATAAAACAGCAACAGTGGTTTTATTGACGTTCAATATAAAAAACAATCACTATTCAATAATTTATACAGAGTATAAATATCCAATATTGGAAATTTACTTCAGTTCCAACGCGTCTTAGAAAGGAATTCTCGTCATCGTTCTTCATATCATTAATTTATTATTTGCCGTGAAGATTCCGCCCGTGTTAAAATTTCTAGGTAGAAATAACTGGATATGAAATCTAATGCATTATGAGCAGTTGAGGGATCTTCAAACCATTTTGTGCAGTATAGTGGGTTGTTCGAAATGTTTTGACAATCAAAGATACAAGAAAATTTTTTAGAAAACTTGCATTTTTTTCAAGGTATTAACCATCTGCCTCTCTATTCTCTCTCTCTCTCGGTTATCAATCTTCAAGATTAGTTTGTAGCGCCAGGTTTCTCCATTCTTCCCTGTCTTGAGCTGCTCTTTTCATTTTGGCGTGGGAAAGACAGTTTACGTCTTTTATTATGTGGTTTATGCACTGTAATCGTGGTCGTCCTCGTGCCTTTTTCCCTCTATTCTTCCTTCTATTATTGTTTTCAGTAATCCTTCATGCCGCATTGTATGCCCTATCATGCTACACCTTTTTAAATACGTTTCCACAGCTTTTTCCATCCTTCTGTTCTATCTAGAACTTCGTCATTACTAACTCTTTCTGTCCATTTTATTCTTAGCATACGTCTATAACACCATTGCTCAAAAGCTTCTAATCTATTCTTTTCACTTTCGGATATTGTCCATGCTTCACATGCTATGCTCCATATGTGGGTCTTTAGAAATCTTTTCCTTGTATTCAGAGATATTTTATTAGATGCTAGTAGTTGCTTTTTTTCGCTTCTTTAGCTTGTTAGATTCTTCGTATTATACCTGTTTTACTTCTTCCGCCTTTTATAATGGTGGTTCCCAGGTATTTAAAGGGGTCAGCATTTTCTAGTTGGTGTCCTTCTACTATTACTATGCTTCGTTGTTGTCCTGTTTTATCACAGACCATGATCTTCGTCTTTGCTTTATTTATTTTCATGTTATATTCTTCAAGCGTCTGTTTCATTGCGTTAAGTGCTTCTTCTAGTTCTTCTTCACTTTCTGCCATCATCACATTAAATAGCAGCGGCGACAGTCCGCAGCCTTGTTTCACGCCTTTACGTATTCTTGCTTCTTCTTGTACATCTCAAGTCTTTATTATTGCTAGTTGTTCGTTGCATAGGAAATGTATCGTTCTTCTTTCTTTGTAGACTATTCCAATTCCAATCAAATAGCTTGTTCTATTTCACCTTGTTTTTGCTTTTTT
>VTPC01003160.1:19775-41111 GCA_011009095.1 Ignelater luminosus
TTTTTTACTTTCTCTATTTAAGCGTTTTCCAGCTCTCTATACCTTCTTTTTTCTTTGCCTCTTCGGCTGTTTTTATATATTTTCCTCTCGTCCAGCATTTGAAGTATGTCATCGTTAATCCAAGGTTTTCTTCTCTCTATTCTATTTAGTCCTACTGTTTGGTTTGTGTCTGTTTCTACCGCTTTTTTAATGTTTTGCCGGGATTCGTCTGTTTCCCTTCCTTGCACTTTGAGGTTGTTTAATTTCTGTGTTATTTTATTTTGTAGTTTTCTTTGAGTGTCTTTTTATGCAGTTTTTGTAGATTCGATGTTCTTCTGTTGTTCCGGTGCTTAATGTTTCTAAATTTTAAATTGCATATCATCATAATCTCTGTTTGATTAAAATATAATCAATGTGGAATTTTTTCATATTTCTTGGCCTTGACTAGGTATACCTCCTACGGACGTGGCTTTAAAACAATGTGTTGGCTGTTGTCAGTTTGTGCTTTGTGAAGAACTGTACCACTTGATTTCCCCTTTCGTTTTTTCTTCCTAGTCCAAATGCTGCTGCTACATTTTTCTCTGTTCTCCTACAATAGCGTTCCAGTCCCCCATAATCCTTTAACATATTTAATCACTTCTTTTATTCCTTCATAGACATTCTCTACTTCTTTTTCGTGATGTAGTATTACCACAGTGTCTTTAGAGATGGTTGCAATTTCTAACATAATTTCTCTCTCGTTGTATAGTACATAACCTTTTACTTGCTGTCGAGTTTCTCTCATCATTAATATTTGCAGTTGTGTTAATTATTCTGAATTTTCCAGACCACATGTTTCCTTCTTTTACTCATCTCAATTTCGTAGGTTTGCATTTCCCGTTTTACATTCTCTAATTTTCCGCGTTTCCACAGGGTTCTAACATTCCATGTCGCTATTCGATTCAGTTTAATATTCCTAGTTTTATTGTCTTCTCTGGATTGATTTACCTTTGAAGACATCATTCATAAAACTCTGATGATTTTCTAGGGAAAATATTTTAAAACGCGGTGATTTCCCTTCATCTTCATCTTTATTTGATTTTTGAAGTCTATTCCTCTTTCAGTATTTGTGTGTTTTATGGTTATCCCGCCAATACTCGGTCTCCAGAGCCTCGTTAGTAAAAATAGGATGCACCACGAAAAGGTGAGGTTGACAAGGATGTTAGCCCTAATGATAGGTTCGGTACGTGTACGCCTGTACTCAAGAACGGTTAGGCGAAAAGTCATAAATATAAGAGATTCTAAAGATAAATATTAATGATGAATTTTGAAGCAAGCGGGACCTGGAATTTTTATCCTTCACAATTTCAAACGTTCAATCAATATTTGTACTATCCTCTTCCATCTTCTACGAAACACACTGTATATGACTGTAAGTGATTAATTCAGTTATTAGGGTTCTCGTGGAACTGCAAGTTTTATCTTTGTATACCGAAAACTAGTGGAGGAAAAATAAAACAACCTTTTTGAACTCTAAAATTCCAATAATGCCTTGACGGTGGTTGAAATCAGTAATATTTGCTACTAGAATAGAGACGATAAGACTGAATCAAATTTAAGTAGCTTACTTTATAGCTCCATATTCGCAGAGAACAGTCTTGACCTTTACATATCTGTTCAAAGAAATATTCTTAAATTTTATATACACACACACACACTCTAGTCATCATTCTATAAACAATAACGTTTTTATGTTCTTCCCCCCTAATGCGATTTCCTTTCGTATTTTGTTTTATATCAATTCGGTGAAATTTAAGTTATTTGCCTGAATAAATTTATGAGTTTATCATTGTACTGTTGTTCTTTATGACTTTATTAAATAAGAAATTCCAAGTGTATTTTGTTATATTGAGAAAATATCAATATAAACGTCAATCTTGCTTTATATACATATATTCTTTCCAATCTTTTTAGACTATTACTGTTTCCATTCTATAAGCAGATTTAAAATATATTTCGTATTATCTTTCTTTCAGATTCACAAATTTGAATTTAATACAGTTTTCGTCCTACACATAAATATTGGGGATTTTAATTAGCCACTTCAGAATGATTATCATTACGAATCTTCTATTTGTTACTAATCTTAAATTATACTTTGCGAGAAAAGAAAAAAAAGGTTATGTCAAATTTGTCAAACAAAGTAAATAAACTCGACATGTTCTGCTTTAATTGGTATCTCTTTTGTAAGTAGCAACTACGTATGTATACGTGGTAATAAGAGGTAACGCCTCGTTTGCTTTCAACTACAAATGTAAGTAGTTAAAAGGCAGGTACTCTAAATTATTTTTACTTTGTGGTTTTCATTTGTTTCAATTTTGGAAATACTTACGCACCATTGCTTTTGCAAACTTATATCTACATACAGACATAAGAAAGTTTTAAATGCTAAGATCTGTAGCTTTTATTGTGTAATTTTACAATTTTAGTTTTTTCAGTTTCCTGTTAATGCCGTTTACTTTGCGAAAACTACCTTACAGTAAGGAAGATTAGATAATTGTCAGAGAACTGATACTTTACAGAACGAGCAGCTAGACAAGTCTGCGAGTTGAGTGCGAGTCTTGTGAAGACAGTTTCAGGACGTGTTACTTTTCTACAACTGCACGTTAAAAAAATAAATGTCTAAAATACAGAATTGGACGCACTTGCGAATTCTTCATGAGTATGTGACCATCTGTAAATAAAGGACGAACCTACACATTGTACAGCTAAGCCTTTTATCGCTTACTGCAGTCTACCTTCCTTTACTAATGAGTAACAACTACATAAAAGACGTTACTGCTGTGACTATTAAAGAAAGTTTGGCTGTTCGATCTTCTTGTAGTGAGTTAAAACTTTCAAGCTAACGTAGCATATCATACAAAGGTGTTCAAAGAAACGAAAACTAAACATCAAGCTTGAATTTATTATCTTGCTTTACTTTACTTAGTCCTAGCCTCTTGTACCGCTAGGTGTCGGGGCAACGCAGAGACGTCTTCAGACCATCCTATCTAGGGCCAAACGACGCCGTTCCCCCAGAGCAGTGTTTCTTGACCCCAGATCGTCACTCACATGCTCCATCCACTTTCTTCTGGGCCTACCTTTTCTTAATTCCGCTTAACATCCCTGGTTTTCACCATCCGCTCAACATGATTGAATCATCTGAGTTGGCCTCGCTCTATTTTATACCTGGCTGGTTCCACTCTTAGGCAATTGTGGATCGTTTGGATTCTAATACGATCTATCCTAGTTTTTTCTTTGATTTTGCGTAGAAACCGCATTTTCAGTGCTTGACTTTTGCTTTGGGCGCCTTGGGTTATCACTTAACTTTCATGGCCATAAAGTAGTGTTGGGAGGTATATAGAGTTGTACACCGATATCTTTACCTTCTTTGATATGGTGCGACTATTCAAAAAGCCGAACTTGACGGCATTAAATAAACGACCAGCTGCCGTGATTTTACTCTTTAGCTCAACGTTCATTTTGCCATCATGGCTTACAAAGCTTCCAAGGTACTTAAAGGCATCTACCTGTTCGAGTTTTTGAGAATGTGTCTTTCTACTGACCGTCCAGAGATCATCATTGTGTTTATCTTTGTTATACTAATCCTCATGTTGACTCTCTCCAGCTGTACATTTAGATTGAACTGTAAGTTTTTAGCAGTTGATGCAAATATGGCTACATTATCGGCACACGCGAGCTCAATTACGAATACTAGCTGCAGTTTGTAGTGTTTCAGCTGAACTTTTATAACCCGTTCCCGGAAATTTTTCATCACCTTGTCCATTATCACTATGAACAGCAAGGGGCTCAATGAGCAGCCTTGCCTTAAACCCCGACTTGTTGTAAATGGGTCAGACTCTGCATTGGCTCTCCTTAACATTCCTAATTTTTGCAGTAGTTGTACAAGTTCCTAGTTGCTGCCACATCCCTTTCCGGGACTTCATACTCCCATAACAGTTGCCAGATCGCATCCCTTGACACTCGATCAAACGCCTTCTCTAAATGAATAAATGCCAGGCGTACCTTCGGATCGTATTTCACGACTTTCTTTCCTATCTGTCGAATCACGAAAATAAGGTCCTGGGTGCTTCTCCCCTCTCTAAAACCGCACTGAGGATCTGCCAGCCTGGTATCCAGAACCTCTCGTAGCCTCACCTTTAAGATCTTAGAGTACAGTTTGCCAACCGCACTTAAAAGGGAGATACCTCTATAGTTGCCACAGTCTCGATGGTCTCCCTTCTTGTAAATTGGTACTATTATTGCTTGTTCCTAGTCCTTAGAAATCCTTTTGTTTGCAGACCTGTCTGATCCACATACTTCAACATCTCTGGGATTAGTCCATCGTAGCCGGGAGATTTACTTGGCCATCTTTATCCTTTCAATGGCCATTACCAGTTCCTTCTTAGTAATGTCTCCCTCTTCCCCCTCGTTAGTCTCCTGTCCTTCTGCACCTCTCTCTCTCTCTCCTCTTCAGCCTCTCCTTCCAACAACTCCTGAAAGTGCTCTTTCCACTTTTCCATAATTCCATGATGGATCTGCTAGGACGGAATCCGGGCCGATTCACTGGGAGGAGATTGTGAGCGTCTAGGAGTGCTTGGAGTCTATTTTGTCAATAGCTTAACGCTTATAAAAAAACTAGGCACCTGCATAACAGCAATGACGATACCCTTCTGGAGCTGTTGGAGCCAAGTCGCAAAACGAACTTGGAGTTGTCAATCTCCTCCTATTGAACTCTTTGCTTAGAACGTTGAGAAGGGAGGTAAGTCGGTAAGATGTTGGGTTGATGCGAGGCTTTAATGGTTTGTGAATCATGACAACCGTTGCCTCATTCCAATCGGAAGGAAAGTATCCGTTGTGGGGGTAATAGTTATAATATGAGGGCGAGTAGAGCTGTGATGCAGGTAGCAGGTGTCAGGGGACTCGTGAGAGAATCGTTCCTCGGGACGGAATTCTTGCCGGAAGCAAGCGCTTCGGCGGTTTCCTTCTTGAGTATGCGGCTGATGATGTCTGGGATGGGTTTTGGGGGATCCTGAGGTAGGACGTGGAGACGGAAAGCGATGTCGAGATTGAGGCGGACATTATAGTTGACTGTGCGAAGGACTTGAGCATCAAATAGTGGATCGTCTGGAGGTCGGTGGACTTCTTCTAAGACATCGGCGGAGATCTTCGCCTTGTTTAAAGGATCGGCTATTATGTTGCTGTTTTGGTTAAGATGGGATTGCTGGATAGCTTTCTGTCCAGCGAGAATTTTGGTTTGTGCCAAAATCTGGCGCCGTCATGGTGTTCCAGGCTTGAACAAGCGCTCCTCCTTTATTCAAGTCACATGTCGACGGATGATAGCGCCGAGTTGATTCCACTGTATTTTCACCACTGGATCACAGTTGCAGACGTATTCTCTGTGTACTCCTCGCTTTTCGCGGAGAAAAGCGGGTACAAGATTGACGGTCTGGAACTCTCGGGTACGGATGTTTGGACGGCTTCTTGGATGACTGAGGTGACCTGTTGGACGGTGGCTTCGATGTCTTTGATTCTGTCTAGAAATGGATCATGGAGAAGGTTGTTTTCTACGTGGGCTTGGAACTATTCCCCACGGGCATTCTTCTAGTCCCTGATGGTGCGATGAGCGTTCTGAAGAACCTGAACTTGAAATACAGTCGAGTCGGTGACAAGTGGCAGATGGTCGGAGGCGATAGGAGCGGCAATAATAGCCGGGGGTTCGAAGTAAGTAGTAGATGCAGTCAATTATGGAGCTACCCAGGTGGGTGAGATATGCGGAGCGTTCACTAGGAATTCGGAACAGCGGATTCTTACAGAGCGAGGCCACGAACCCAAAAAAGTTGAATGGAAGCGGGATGTAAATGGAAAAGATGTGTACTGAGAGGCTGTCCGGTTGGTAGATGATGCCAGCGCAGACGTGTAGGTTCGAGAACTGTTGAGGAATCTAGAGACCTGAAACCCAAATACGGACAGGAAGTGGACCTTTTTAAGATGAGGACTAAATTCTCAAGAAGCTGGCGTTTGTTGCGACAGCCGTTGAGATTGACAACTCCAAGTTCGTTTTGCGACTTGGGTCCAATAGCTCCAGAAGGGTATCGTCAGTGCTGTTATGCAGGTGCCTAGTTCTTTTATAAGCGTTAAGCTATTTTCATTATTTGGTTATTGTACTAATCTATTCTTTGTGCCTTTTAGGTTTGATAGTTTTTCTTTTTCACCTTTAAGGGCACAATACGCAGTTTATTAATTTTTTTTTCTTTATTGCCCTACCTAGGGTATTTTTGAAATTTAGGATTAGTCTCTTTTCGGTTGTATTTCATCAATAGTGTGACATTACTTGTTTCCTATATTTTGTCCGTCATCAATATTATTGTTCTTCATTAAATTCTAGTTAACCTGTGTGTTACTGTTTTGTTTTTGCCTCCTGTTCACTTTAGGAAAATATCGAGACACATCAATTTGGAAGTTCGAGTTTGGTAAGTTGTATCTGTGGTTCGAAACGTTCACCTATCTACGTTGAAACAAAACTTGCAACAAATTTAATAATAAATGGTTTTTTTTGCATGCATTAATTTAGCATCCAATCCGTTATACGTATATGGAATGACATCTTTTAAGTTAATCCGATATTTTCCATCATATTCAAATACTTTTACTGCACGCTTTCGTACACTGCCTGTGTAATATAAACTTTATTCAAAGCAAAATAAATAATATCCGTTTTATCACCACCGCAGTTATTTATTACAAAAACCTGACAACAGAATCAATAAAAAGATTAGAAGAGTTTTGAAAGGAGAGGAAAATCATGAAATTGTTACCAGAAAAAATTAATTGCTTTTCTTCCTACATCCTAATTGATTAATTTTCTAAATTGTCAGATACTTAAAGCGGATTATTTCATACAAAAAGTTGGATTTTGAAGAGCGTTAAAAATAATTTATTTCGGTAGTCTTCATGAAAAAAATACAACGTAGGATTCCCTTGTTTTAGAAGGTATGCCTCCCACTGAAAGCGGGGGAATCGAAAATATAATTTAAACAGATGATAAAAGAGAGCTCGGTAATTTTTCAAGCGTTGCAGCTACAGACGGATACTTAAGCAATAAAAAATGATAAAATTGAGAGAATACAGTACGGGCCAAAAAGCAGAGAAAAAAGTAAAGATAATTAAGTAACAGCAAAGTCTTTAATTAGCACCAGTAGAGCCCCCATTTAAATATTTAAATTATTTATAAACGTTGTAGTAGACAATATGTAATCAACAGAAGAGAGTCTAATTAGTGCTTAGTAAATAGTTTGTAATTTTAAGAGTAGAGTAAATGTAAAATCTGTAAATAAACTACTGAAATGTTAACATTTCGATAAAAACACCGTGTGAAATATAAAAAAAATCAGTTCAAACAGACTCGTTACTGTTCATTTCCCAATAAAATTTGTTGGAATTGATAATATAAACAGTGAACATATTGGATCAAGGTGAACGTTCGTTTTTGCTTTTTATTATTGTTTATTTTTTTGTATATCGATATGGAGCTCATGTGCTTTTTCTCCCCTTGTTATTTTAAAATCCAACAACATTACCTGAAAAATAAATATTGAAACTTTTAATGATTAGCAATTATTTTTGTATAATGGCCAAAGGCAATTAGGACCGAGTTGGAGATATTATTGCGCAAATTAATATGAATGCCGTAGGATTTTTTACAAATAACGCATTATAAAATATTAAAATGCTACTACGACTTCGTTTTGAAAATTAAAAGATATTAACGTCGTTTTCTTAGAAAGCAACTTTTGAACTGATAATATTGTAAAAGTACTAATTGAGTGTTCTTGAATTTTCTCTTCGAGATAAAAAACAAACCTTGAGACTGTTGTGAATCTTGATAATGAAATTCTTTCCTGTAAATAGATAAATAAAAAAAGAGTTTACTGTTAATTAGATTGATGGTAGGTAGATTTTGAAATTGTAAATTTTCCAATACGGCTCAACAGTAATCAAATCATGGATGCTTTCGATGAACTTTAAAGACGATGGCTCACGACTAATACTCGATTGGCTCAATTTAAACCTGATAAGTAATTTGAAACACGATATTAAGATAAAGCTCTTATTACAATAAGTAAGAACATTTTAATCCCTTAAAGACTTCATCGAAGTTTTCCAACAAAAACACATTACACATTATTATTATTATAGAAGCAAATTTTCAGCGAGATTCTAACTAGCACACACAAGTATACATCACTTGCTGACCTTTCTGGGACTGACTCCAACGTCCCGTAATACACCGGCTTGTTTCTCTGTATACAATCCGTTCCTTCACACTCCAATTGTCGGCTAAGTAGCCCTTGGGACTATTCCTAGAATGAACAAAGTTATCATCTACTAGTGTGCATTTCCAGAGGAACTTTGAGTTTTCGAATATGCCGACACGTTTATTTAGGCGAAGAAGATTTGTCGGAAAACGTTTAAGAGAAAAAGGTTCTTGGAATTAAATTAAAATTATTTAGACTGAGATTTTTAAATATGAAAACAATGACAAACACATTAATTTGTGTTTATTATTGGCAGATTACGAACTCATGAATTTTCAGTATTAACTAAACAAAAATCACAAAAATACCATGAAGCAATTAAGTACAAAATCATCTAGCTCTATGCATATAGTGATATTGATTTGATCTGTAGTAGATGTACAGTCATCTAAAAAAGTATTGTCCCAGCTATAGCTAGATAAATTGAGGATCTAACTTAAACTCGAAATACGTTGTACAGAAAGAGTGAACTTGGCTGTAGCAGGTAGGCCCTGTGCCGCCACCGTCTATTTCACTTCACTTTCATCTCTCCGGACAATGATGCCATACCCGAGAAATTCTTCGAGTAGGTATGTGGCTTCTCTTCCGCGGGCGACCGTGGTGGACGACTTTAATGCACGTCACATTTTTCCACATTCTAGACAATAACCCCACCTACATAGTCAACGCCGGCATGTCCATTCTTGACCCTATCCTCATCATGGACTCCTTAATTCTCTTCTTCGACGAACCTGCACACCACCTTCTTTTGATAACATCCTCTACCCTCCTATTGCTTCCACCCCGCTCCACGGAGACGCGAGCCTTAAGAGACTGGAATAACGCTCGCTAGAACGAGTTCCAGGCTTACATCGAAGCCAACATCCCCGACAACCCTTCCTTAACCAATATCTACGAAATAAACTCCGCAATCCTACAACTCAGCACCGCCATTTATTTAACTGTACTTGAGAAGACACCTTAACCGCCCTCCTCTTCCACCCGAAATCCGTAAACGCATCAAAGAAAAACCTAGAGTCTACCGTCTTTTCATCAACATTGAAGATCCTGTGGTAAAAACGCAGTGGAATAGTCTCAACGCCCTGCTGCCTGCTCTAACCTGGATCATAGAGACGGTGGCAGGTTTTGGCGCAAGTTTCGACCTCTCACGGGGCAACATCCTCCGAAACTCAATTACTTCGACCATCAAGGCGACAAAATCACCGAACCCCAAGCCCAAGCCGATCTCTTCGCCGACACACTCTAAAACATCCAACAAACAACAACCCGCCGCGGATTCACTTTTCTACTACCACCATTTCAATCAAGTCAATGAACAGATAGAAAACACGCGTGAAATCTACCCCTTGGTGATGGTCCTTCCTTCTTTACCTCCCGAGCCACTGTCCGCCCGGACATCATTGCTCCTGGAAAACCGCCACCGATCCTTCTTCTTATAGAGCAATCGCCCACCTAAATGTCATCGGCAAGATCTTCGAGAGAATACTTACAGAATTTCTTACTGATAATAATCTCACCCCAAATCATTAGTTCGGCTTTCGAACAGGTAGATCTCCTTCAAACCCCATTTTCCACCGTAATTTCGATGCCCAGTAGTGCAATCAGCTCCGGCCACTACGTCATTGCCACCCTCCTAAATATCGAACGCGCTTTCAATAAAGTTTGGCACAAACGACTTCTTCTTAAACTCATTCGTGTCAACGTATCCCTACCCTTCGTCTGCTAACTAAATAACCATCATCAGCATAAAGTCCGAGTCGGTCAAAACCTCTCTAGGACATTCACGCCCCTCGCGGGAATCCTTCAAGGGTCAATTCTTTCACCGACTTTATATCTTCCGTACTGCCATGACATTCCCCAACCCCAAAGCCCAACGCGGATGACACCGCCCTTTAGGTGTCAGCCGAGAGCACTGCTCTTGGTTCCAGAATCTTCTCCCAGGAACTCACCCGACTGGAGGTTTGGTTCAGGCGGTAGAGAGTCAAACCCAATCCAATCAAAACCCAAACAATTCTCTTTCGCCACAAAAATCTCTCATAAACCCCTCGACTCAAACCAGATAATATTCGCCTGGATCTCTGGGATTCCTCCCTCAAGCTTTTCTCTTTAGTCAAATACCTAGGGATCACATTTTTTTCCGCCTTCAATTTGTCGGAGGAGACGCTCTACATCTAGTCCTGTTTTTATTTCACATGCAAAGGTGCAAGGGAAGTAAATTAAAATCACAAAGGAATCTTAATTTAAAAAATTATTTAACGAAACCTATCCAAATTACTAACCAGATCTTAAGATTAAACCCAAATCAAACAGAACGGCCGCTAACAGCTGTCCAAATTCCACAATCCTGCAATGAGAAAATAAACTCGACGTTGGAAACAATTATTCTCTGCGTCCCGCTTTTTTAAATATATAAAAGGAGAAATGTTTGTCAACCTTAAATTGAATTCAGAAATTTAGAAAAACTGCAACAAAATTAATCAACCTCTCAGTGTTGATTCATGACTATCAAAAAAACCTCTTCAACGAGAGAAAATTATTTAAAAAAATACAAGAACACAGGAAGCACAGATTAAATAAATATAAGACATGTAACGGAAGCAAACGTGAATGTTGTAAATTCATTCAATTCAAATCATCAAATGCCAAGCCGGGTCGCGGTAGCTTTAGAAGCCCTTTTGGCTTCTTTCAAGCGTGAAGTAGGATTGGTGGTTGCTGAAGTCTTCATTCCAAAAATGCTTGCTGCATTAGGCAGTTGCAGTATCGGCCATCCTGATGCAATTCACATTATAATTTTAATTGCGAAGGCTTTGGGCACTGATGCTACAAAGTTAGTAGTAAATAGATCTTCCTTCTAACGTGCTAGAAAACGGTTTCGTGAAGAGAAATTAAATTTCTGAAAATGAAGTGTCTTGTAATACTGGGATGATAAACTACTTCCTGTCTGAATTAAGAACTCGATCGCTTACCTGTAATTGTTTGATATGAAGGCAGCACATAATTATTTAGAGTACTTAAATTAGACGACGGAACTGGAAGACAACAAGGGAAAGCTATCTTTGAAGTATTGAATGATTGGTGCATTTCAGAAAAAGTGTAGGCATTATGTTGCGACATCACAGCTTATAATACTGGTCGCTTGAACGGACCTTGCGCCTTACTAGAACAATATATGGAACAAGATTTTCTCTATCTACCCTGACGACGCCATTTTTTAAATTAATTCTGAAGATCGCCTTTAATATAGAAATGAGATCTGGTCCAGACGTACCTATTTTAAGAGATTTCAAGAGAAGTGGCCTAAAATCTACTAAATATTAATTTGGTACAGCAGGGAAAAGTCCATAGTAGAAAGTGTTAAAGCAGATATTGTGGAATTTTGCTTAAATTCACTTAAGCAGCAACATTGCAGAGAGGATTGCAAATAATTTCTGGAGCTAGTAATTATATTTTTAAGAGTCACTCCGACGCGGCGAATTCTTTTTAGATATCCAAGCGCTTTTCATCACGCAAGGTGGATGTCAAAAGCAATGTACGGTCTAAAAAGTGCACTGTTTCCGAGATACGGGGGTGTCAAATGTGTATTTAAAATGTTTTGTTTTCTAAACATTTCAAGAGCGGGATCCTTATTACGAAGGAGAAGTGACTATAAATCACTGGAATTATAAAATGAAACTGAAAAATCACTGCTGAGTTTTTCAATAGTCTGCTTGATCTTCTAGGAAATTTGTCCAACGAAAGGTATAGAAAAATTAATAAATTATATTATAACTTTCGAGAACCATCGTGGCAAGCATATTTTAAAGATAGAAGTTTCTGTAAAATGTTAAAATTTCTAAAGAAATATCATTGAATGAGTAAAACAGGATAATTGTTAACTGCAGTTTGCTAAATGTTAAATTCTACATTGCAAGCTCATGTACAAAATCTTCAAAACCTGTTGGCACAAAGAAAGACTCAACTGATCTTATGAGACATGGCGTGACATGATTAGTAGGTGATGGTTTTTAAGATTTTGTTAGATCGATTGATGAAGATTGATTTGACTTCCTTTTTCAATCTCACAGATAAACCTGATGTTTTGGTGCCATTTGTTTAGTATATTCAGTATACTATGTAGTGCATTTTGTTCGATTCCTTTGATGATGCAAAATATATCATAAAGTAATTTTCTTAACCATAGGATCTTCGAAATTGTTCACGAACAGGCCAGCGAGGTAAAGACTTAGTGGTTATCTCATAGCTAATCTGTTTGGTTTTGAGTAGATAGAAATATTGAATGAGAAGGAATTTTACTGAAAAATCACTTTTAGTAGAGATAGAATAAATTCTTCTTTTCTTTGTCAGCGGTAGAGTTTGTAGAATTCTTCTTAACTTAAATTTAACCATTCTGATTTCGGTGTGGAGGTAAACATCGAAAGAAATAACATGCTATCTGATGAACGCGCTGGTATTCTTGATGCAGTAATTAAAGTTATTGGGGAATAAGGATTTTAACTCCTTAACTAGAAAGATTGCACTTTTATATGCAAACGAAACTGTATAGGAAACCACAGAACGAGCAGAAAAATTTCTTCAACAAATTATTCCACATGAGTTTGTAAAAAAGGGGTGGAATTATTGTTATTTATTTATGAGATCTATCACCTTTTTTATATAATTTGGGTTGTTAAGGATAGCTAGTAACATAATACCAATGTGATTTCAGAGGTTTGTTAATAGAACTAATCATGTAATAGAAAACAAATTTTAATCGGGCGTTTTCTACTGATATAATCGGTTTTGGTGTATCAAGATTTGTCCAATGATAGTTACTGTCTGCCAAGAACACTTAGATTCCTTTTCCACTTTTTTGTTTTTTATCAGTTATTAAATTATAAAACAAGTGAAAAGCATTAGTATTGTAGCATATTGTATTAACAAGGCCATAAGCTTTTAGACGTTTTGTCAAGCATATAAATTACATCCATACAAAAGGGTAAAATACAAATTATAGTTTATGACATACAATGGAAGTTTATGACTAGAACAAAGCAACTTAATGTTTAACGATCGGCGTTATGTCTAAATACTTTTAAGCATTGAATACCCAAAATTTCTGGGAAAGGGGCGGGGCGGTCTGTTTCCTCTGCCATCTTCATAATTTACGGCGTCTAGAAGTTTTCATCCTCATAAATTTAATTGAATGAAGGGGTTTTGAAAGGATTAACAGGTCGTTTGAAGTTGTGTGGTATATCCGATCTTGGAATATGTAACCAGGTTTAAATTTGCGGCATAAATAATTAATCCACTATAATCGCAAAATTGTTTTAAACTGTTGACGCTTAAAATTCAATTCCGTTCGTACGATTATAATTTGTGTGTTCCATTCAAATGGAATAAACGGTTTGGTATTGTTTTAGAATTACCATTCATTCAGTAAAAAGCAGCTAACGGCACCAATCACCATAAAAACGCGTTACGCATCAATTGAAATGTTTTATGTATCAAAATAATATCCATGGGGAGAACCTCCCTTTCACATGATGGCTTCCCGAAAACCCAGGGAAATCCCGCGAGGCTTGAACATCAAATGCGGTTAGAGACTGCTCTTTAATGCCAGTAAACACTTCCTTATAACCGATTTCGCCTTCACTTTAAGATAAATTTGTGGAGGGTTAAAATATAGTAAAATAAAATCTGGAAAAATTCATAATAATTAAGGAGAACCGCAAATAAATATTTCGGTGTTGAGTTTGTGTGCTAACAGTGTGCATATTATTATAAGACATGTAAGGGTAAAATCGCAATTCTTTTTTACTGGAAGCTATTTTTGTACGATTCCACTCAGAATCCTACCTTGTAATTTTCAAGTCTTTGAAAATCTCTGCTTTCAAATCATCAGTTTCAACTTATGCCATGTAATTTACTTGTAAAAACTGTAATCCTCCCTTTGAAGATCTTATTTTCAGAATGCTTGACGTATATTTGGTTTGGATGAAATGAAAAAAGAGAATCACAGCTATTTTAATGCTTCTATGCTATTTTGTATACTAAGTATAACAAGCCCCAAGAGTAATAATCCTGTTGTGAAAATGTTTGAATTTTTAAAAAGTTGGAGGCGCCGGGCATCGATCCCGGTACCTCTCGCATGCTAAGCGAGCGCTCTACCATCTGAGCTACGCCCCCTTTGATATTATTTTAAGATAAGTAACATATGGTTAAAATAACATAATCCTAAAGTGGAGCAAGTCGGAAGGTGTAGAAAATTTTATCGTGCAACTTGTACTGCCTTAGGCTATACTTTCTCACACACATTATGTGGAAGACGCACCTACCCGAAAATACTTTAGTATCGATAAGTTAAAAATGGTTTAATGTTTGTTAATATATTTGAAAGAAAAAGTTGAAAATGACTCTGTTAAGAATGTAAGTACAAACCATAGGTATAGATAAATGTTTGTAAACTAATTAGTTACTTTTTCTATCATAGAGTGAAAAAGTTCAGGAATTTTTTTAAAAATCCTGTGTTATCAAGACTTTACGATTTTATTACTAGGAGTATGAAAAATGTTATCTGCATCTTCTAAATTATATTGATGACATTAAATGGGTAGCTCGGTTATGTAGTTGCACAAGAAAGACTGGCCACATTATTCACTTAACTCTTTATGGTTTTCGATTTCAAAAATCACCCATAATATCAGAGGAAAAACTTTTCGTTTTTGGCGGTCTGTAAGATGCTTTATTACTAAACTCCGCAACTTTCAAGATACACAACAAATTTTATTATTTTTTTAAGTAGTAACCAACCTTTTTTTTGGTACGTAACAGAGAACTTATTTTTTAGGTTTTTCTTTAGTTATACGGTCTTGTTATGAAAGTAAATAAAAAATCGTAATATTGAAACCTTGAAACCACACCCATTATTAATGAGCAGTTTTCGAGTAAATCATGACAGATTAATCCAGCAGGGATTGTGTCCGAAAGTGGTCCACCTACAAATCTTTAATTGCCGTTCTATCCCAAATAATCAATTAACAAAACAATATAAGAATTTCATAAAACAGTTAAAAATACTAAGAGGATGACCTCGTTTGAACATTCAGACTATTCGATTCATTTAATTTTGTATGTTATTTCCTTTCAGCTCTCTGTTTGTGAAACACTTCGGAATTATCGCTTTTATTGCCTTCAACTAAATTTTCTGTTTGAACAGAGTAACAATAATCAACCCTATAGAATGGTGTAATTTAAAAATTAGAACGACAAATATCTGCAATGAAGTCGTTACAGGATTACACGGCAGATACCTTCAGAGCAGCTGAGCATGTCTGTCAAGATAGTGAGAGGCAAATTTTGATGTCCCAATGGGCCACCAACCACATTAATGCTGTCCTTTTTGAACATATCTGCAAACCAGACAAGGCTATTTCTGTTAAGCAGTTTTGAAAGTATTTTTCCATTCCTGGACGTATTTTGTAAGACTTTTACGTGATACATTGATAATAATTAGGAAACTTATCAAGTAGATAAAGTTTGTCAGGATGACACGCGAGACAAAATTAAATCATTCTTTGTTATCTCGATAACGATAACGGGTTTTCAAAAGAAAAAGTTGAAATATCAACTTGAGAAGATTTTTAGAAGCAGAAGATTTATCTTCTAGAAAACTTTATATTATATTTCATGTATTGATAAAACTACCTTTGTATTTCATCTCAAACTATATTATAGTACAGGATCAATAATTCTGAAGTATTAAATAACAAGCTGAGATTGCAATCATGTTTAGAAAGTCACTAGGAAACTTCATCGTTCTGGATTCGTCACTCAGAATGATGCTGATCGTTCTGTGAAACAACTTTGGTTTTATATCTACAATATTATCTCGACTTTGATGAGACTTTTAAAAAGGCTTTAATGTTAGAGGAAACTTCTAAGAATGCTAATCTATACTCTGCTAGTGAACCCACACTCGTGAATAAGATTCAAGCAAGCAAAAATGCATCTAAATTTAACAATTATAATAAGAATAAGTATAAAACCGTTCAATGTACATTGTGTTCTAAAAATGGAACATAGCTAATCGGTATGCCGTTATAAAACATATAAGTGCAGTTTGTGCTCACAAAAGGGGCATTTAAGGTCCATGTGTTTGAAAAATCCTAAAAAGAACCATAATAAAAGTGATATTCATATGGTTACGGAGGAGGTGCAAGACTTATCACTTTATAATGTGCACCAAGTAAACCCACCTATCCAGCTTACAGTTAGTGTTAATAGGAAAGAAGTATGAAGATGTGCATTCACTTTGTTGTCGGAAGAGATGTATGAGACTTGTGTAAAAACGCCCCTCTGGATAAAAACCTCTTTTCAGGAATGTAATATTAAACTTAAGGCTTGTTGGTTCAAGGCTATAGTAAATGTGGACTACAAAGGCAAGAATTTCAGTTTACCTTGCATTGTAGTAAAAAATGGGGGAAAGAAATTACCGTCTTTTTTAGGTAGAGTTGTATAAAATCTATGCAGTTATTTAATAGTAACAGCCTGGTACCATTACTATTTCCAATATAGTTTCTGCTGGGACTGTGGATCAGGACGTGGTCAATCTTGAAAAGAAATTTGAATGTGTGTTTGACCTACATAGGGGGAGAATATTGGGTCATGAAGCCAAATTAGTTTTCAGTGAAGAGAACGTGACCCCAATTTCTTGTAAAGCACGTCCAGTAGCCCATGCTATTAAGGATGCAGTAGAGGAGGAATTGAAAAGACTCGTGAATAGTGGGGTACTCAAACCAGTAACCAGTAGTGAATGAGCTTCGCCTGTAGTTGTCGTATCAAAGCCTGATGGCTCTATCAGTATCTATGCGGATTTAAGCAAGGAGCACTGCCCACTCCTTAATCCAAAGGATATATACGCTTCTCTTGCAGGGGGAGTGGTGTTTACCTCCCTTGATCTTTCTGAGACGTACCTTTAATTGCCTGTCCATAAAGAGTCCCAACATCTGTTAATGATTAACACCCATGTAGGGTTATTTCAATGTCAACGTTTAGCGTTTGGAGTAGCTTCACGGTCATCAAAATTTCAGGAAGTAATGGATAGAATTTTAATAGGCCTGGACGGTACTTCATGTTACCTAGATAATATTCTGATAGCAGGCAAATCGAAGGCAGACTGCCTGAAGAAAACCTTGTTAGTCCTGGAAAGGTTGCAAAAACACAATATAAAAGTTCGTGTTGATAAATGTGACTTTTTTGTTCCAGAATTAAAATATTTGGGTCACATCATAGATAAAAATGGAATTCGTCCAGATGAAGAACTGTTAAAATCGATAAACTTTGCACCGCGACCCACCAATAAAACAGAATTAAAATCGTACTTTGGGTTAATCAATTTTTATTGTCATTTTGTAAGGAATCTATCAGGAAAATTAGTTCCTTTCTATGAATTAACAAAGGAAGGTAAACAGTGGGATTGGTCAAAAGAATCTGAGAGCATCATTAAGGACAGTAAAACATAGATTTTCTTTTCGGACGTTCTAGCTCTATATGATTCAACCAAGAATCTAAGGCTGACATGGGACTCAAGTTGTTACAGAGTATGGGCTGTACTCTCTCATGTGATCAATGGGGAAGAAAAGCCCATTAGTTTTGTTAGTAAGACTTTGTCTTCGGCAGAGAAGAATTATGCCCAAATAGAGAGAGAAGCTCTTGCTATTGTGTTTGGATTGCAAAAGTATCATAATAAATTACCTGTTTGGACGAAGGTTCCAACTGGTCACAGACCATTCCCCACTTACTATTATATTTGGTGAGAAGAAAAACGTACCCTTCACGGCTGCAGTACCATTGCAAAGATGGGCGATTCATCTTTCAGCGTATGACTACCAGATAGTGTATAAGAAAGGAGCAGATACCCAATACGCAAACGCATTATCCCGTCTACCACTCTCAGATGACACTGAGCTTTTGGCAAGTAACTGTTTCTCAATGAAGGCACCAATTACGGCTTTTTTACAAAAGAAAATGTAGAACATGAAACAGAAAGAAACGTGGTTGTAAAACAAGTTTTTGCTTATGTTCGGGATGGCTGGCCCTCGGTAATATCTGATGAAAATTTAAAGAAATATTATATACGAAAAAATGAACTTGCCTGTGAAGGAAAATGTGTTATTTGGGGACAAAGACTTGTAATTCCCTTTTCTTTACAGAAACATGTTTTAGGTTTACTTCACCAAGGACATCGGGGTGTAGTACGAATGAAGGCGTTCGCTCGCATTTCTAGTCACTTTCTAAACATGATTTGAAAATTTGAGCTTATTATTTGGGATTTCTTCATATTTCATGCTAACTCACCTGTACTAGTACAGAATTTATTTAGTTTGTGCATAAACAAACGTACCTATCACCATGTTTTCTGATCTTTTGGTTAGTTTGAGGATCCAGAAATGTGATCGTTGTAGTTGAGAACAAGAAGAATTTCGTCGTTTGTTCAATTTCCACATGTCGTTTAACTGGGGAGTTTCTGAAACTAGAAAGGAAAATTCTAAGAAAGGTAACAGGACCATTAATATATAGTTAGAAAACATTTAATGGGTAATTGCTGATACCTAAAGATGTTCACTGATAACGTTTTTAATTTAAACAGAGCCTTTTTTGAACAAATGGATATTTTTCCAGGTTTTGAAAATCGCTGGCGTATACCTTTTAAAAGTTGCAGCGAAATTGCCGACAATGACGGCTTAAAATCATTAGTGTAGTAAAAATAAACACAAAGTTCTAGTTTTTTTTTCTCAATGATGACCTATTTTCATCTCATGTTATCGAAGGAAACTGAATACTGAGTTTTATAATTGTAATTTTTAGAGCAGAATTCGGTAAATTGCTGTATTCGCGAAGGCAAACTAAAATCGTTCAAAAAATGATTTTCAAAAATTACCGCGAAACATTCATCGGGATAAAATGCAGTTCCAGTTGGACATAATTAGTTTTTGGGCTTAATAAGCTCGTGATCCTTAGTGTAACTAAAATACAGAAAACAATTTTTTAAGACTTTCATTGGCAAAACCAAAAACGAGAAACAAGAGACCAATTTATAGAGAAAGATTGTTGTTAAGTTTCGATCATCTTTCAGTCAAGTTACAGGAATTTAAGATTCGTTAAAAAGGATAAATTTTGATATCACCTTCTGCAAATCTACAAGAACATTAATTCAAAGTCAAACCATCGAACTATAAATTATTGTATTTTCCAAAAAGCAGTTGTTATACATAAATAAAATTATTAATCTGTATACGTTATTAAACAACTCCTTTTATTAGAAATTTTGCAATCAACAACTTAACACAAATAAATTCAGTTGATGTACTTAATTATAAACTTAATGTTTTCTCACCTATAATCGAATAGATTCAATTTCTACTTTGTTGACTTTGTTACAGTGTGAATCTGTAATAATAAAACAACTAAAAGTTAGTAATTGCCGATAACTATCGTATATTGTAAGTAACTTTTTGTTTAAAACCAATATTAATTAGTGTATATTTTGTATAATTTCATATCGAAACTGTTGCTTATTCAGATTTCATATTCGAGAACTACAGTACCAATATGTTCTTGCATTAATAATGTATTAATCAATCTTTGCTGATTAGCGTAAGCCTGGAGTTTTGTGAATACACAAAATGTATTCAATATTCTACAAAAGCTTTTATTTACAAATATCTACAAGAAGCAGTAATTCCGGGCTCAAATTTCAAACCCATTTTGCAATTTCACCAAAAACTACTGTAATAACACATTAAAGATAATTTCTCTTTCTAAATAAATAGATAACAGTCTCAAAAACGACAGCATAAATTCACATCATATGAGAGATTATTAAATTAAAGGCCACTTCAGGCTTCATACTTAGTTTTGTGTTAATATTGGTATTAATGTTAAAAAGATCGAAACAGCACTGATGTATGTAGCCATCAGTAAATTGATTTACGAGCAGACAATAGTTTTACTTAATTTTAGTTTATGAAGCTTGGGCACGAGTACGTTTGGGGGCAAGGTCATTTATTTTTATATTAGTATTTTAAAATGCACAATTTGGGACGAATCGGATCACCTTTTGTGAGGCTGGATTCCCGATATGTCAAGGATCAATTTCTATGCTTGACCTCTACGTGTGATGCACCCCGAGTTGATATTTCTTTTTAACTTTTGCAACGTTAGATATTTCTAAATAAAATTGCTAATAATGTAACCATAGAGCTCAAAAAACGTATTTCATTGTGAATAAGCTTATGTAAAGACACAGTTTATACCTTACACCATCAGTTGGGTCACTTCTTCATCTTGTCTTTAATTTAAGAAACTCGCAGTCTACCATTTTATATCCTGAAGTACAGAAATGATAATTTAGCGTGCGCAGACCGACAACCAGAAAGACGAAGAATCAAGTGCCATTATCAAGTTCTATAAGGTACAAACTGTGCTCAAGATAATACGTACAAAGATACAAAGAAACGTTTTAATCATTTTCGACATCCTAGCGGAGAATTTTACTAACCAGTTACTAGTAAAATCACTTTAGCATTTTTATTATGTTTGTTATCATTAACAACTATCTTATTGTTTTAAGAGATGGTATGGATGAAACCAAACTCAGCTTTAGATAGCTTAGAACAATGACAGGATATCTCCAAAAACAATCCCCCTACTCACATTTACTCTTCTTCTTATACCGGATAGAAAGCGACGGTGCAGAGTTCTTATTGAGCCCCAGCGGGACGATTTAAACAAGATTTATTGAAATCACTCGAGTAGTTTTTGAGTTCTACATGGCTACACCCGCAAAAGGCCTATTTTGGCCCTTTGACTTATTCATTTTCTGAACCTAAGCGATGATTAGTGAAAATCTACCCATGGATGAGTGTAAGCCACTTTCAAGTAAATAAGCTGGTATAGGCTTGGTGGACAACAATTCTCTACCGTGTGGCCTGTGTAGAAGAAACGTACCAAGAAAAAACATTGATAATGCGGAAAATAAAAA
>VTPC01003160.1:46111-58473 GCA_011009095.1 Ignelater luminosus
CGTGTTCTGTGTTCTGAGTTTTGTTCTTGTATGTTTTCTTTAGTTTGTAGTTTTTTGTTTAATTTTGTCTAGAATGTCTGGACTTATGTTATTGTTATTGTGGAAGTTTTAACAAGAAATCTGTTCAGAGCGGAGAACTGTCGATAATAAATTCTTATGAACTGACATTTAAAATGCAGTTTCCAAGAAACTTAAGGACAATAAAATAAGTTTACACTTCGTATGTTACTTATAAATGAGGTAACATCGTAATTTGGAAAAGAGCTGCTAGTAGATTAAGAACAACTTAACCAAAGAAAATCTTATATTTTGCGGGCGCCAGATCCTTCGATTCCTAAAGAGTTTCCCTTTTACTAGTCCGTAACTGAAATTCTCACAGTGATAGTATACTACAACTAAAACAATTTCTTTAACCAGGGTATAACATAAGCAATGAGTGATACAATGAAATTACACTTTGTACAGATCGTTCTCATTGTTTGAACTTATGCCATACTATGCAAGTTTGTATAGTAAGCTTCTAAAATAATTAGTTGAGTTATTTATTACAGTAAAAAAGCCTTTGGCTCTTAAAAAAAAGAAAATCATGAAAATACGTGTATCAGATCAGCGACAGAGTTATCTTGTTCGTATTTATGCCGTGCCGTATTCATCACCATTTAGATTAGAATTTCCAATAACACCGTGTTCGTACATTTTTGAAACCATAAATGTCAGACATACATTCATAATATGTTAATATGCATTGTTATATACGTAAGGCTGAACGCGCACAAAAAATAAACACAATGTAATTTATTCCCCTTTTGTAACTTGAACGTTCGTATTCCAGAAAAAGAATACATTAGAAAATCTATAACGACGTTTTGATAAATTGCCTTAATTTATAGTCCAACTAATAATGGCTGGTAGCATCAGGTTGCAAACTGTGTAAAATAAAACACCTGGCTGTCAGTTTTAGAACTGACGTCAATCATTTTTCCCCTAATCTTTATTAATGGCAAATCACAAATCACCGTTTTGCGTTCTTTTTTTTATGACAGCTTGTCCCCAACATTATAAATGATTGCTCTCAAAAACCACTACATCCTCGTTTTTAATAAACTGAAAGTAGAGTTTGCGAGTAAACAGATTAATGTTAGATAATTTATTTTGTGTCCGTTTGTATGTTGTAAAATGTAGTTGTATACCCAGAGAATAACCTGGAAGATTTTAAAGTTTAAAAAATAAAATTTTATTCCTGCAGGAAAACGCACAGACGTGCGGGATTATGGAAAAAATAGGAGATGGCCATAAGATCTCCTGTGCAATCGAGCCTGCAAAGTAGCGGATGAGTGTAATGGAGTAAAATGCTGTAGTAGACGTTGTTCCCGGGCGTTCCAGAGAAAGACTAATAACCGTATAAACCGAAAACCGTATCCCCAATTAGGGACAGTCTAATAATAAATGATTCTGTGGACACTTCCTGTTTTTCTTTTTTTGTTCTTGTGTACGTAGATTTATGAAAACGTTTGCGAAACCTGTGCTCGAGTTTAATATTATTATTAACGATTTCAGGCTCTACGGGGAAATAACGACCATGTGTAGGCAGTAATTTTCAGCTACTAATGATCTAAAAACCCTTGACGGTGTGTTGACGTTGAAAATTTAAAAATTCCTGAGGGAAATTGTGAATGAAATGAGATTTTATTCGTTAGATGTCATTTTTAATATGTAACCGAGTGAAGTATTCTATGAAATAAAATCCCGTGTGTAGAAAATTGCCAGAGGAAAACGCTGATTTTGTATTTTGTATTTTTTCGTCATTCTATATGTACTCGTATAACGAGTTTGTGAGGATTGTTAGATTACAAAGATATAATTGAAGCAAAGGTTTTCAGTAACATAAAGATAAACAACAATTTTTAGTTCTTCTTTTAGAAACCAGAACAACCTACCTGTGTCGAACATCATGGCGAAATAGTTATGCTGATTGTATTTACAACACGTTGATAACGGATGCACTCAAAATAATTGTTGTTTTATAGGTTTGGAACAGCCACTAAACAGAACATATTTTGGTGTGTGCTAGCTAGATAACCACCAGTCTCCAGATGATTGCATTTCATACTGGAACAACAAAATAAAACGTCAGAGGTTTAAATAATTGTTTCTGTTCTGCATCACTTTGTTCCATTGAATTCTTTTCATCGACCACTGAAAACGAACTAGCAGCAATTGTTGATAGTGTAAATTTTGAAACAATCTGGTTATTAATTTAATTGAAATAACCCTAGGGCATTTGCTTTAGATAGTTTTAATAACAAAAGGGTGTTGATTTTAATTAATATATAATTGAATTCAAAACGAAAATTTACCGTTTATCGGATTATGTATAGTTAGTTGCATTTAGTTGGATATTTTATTACTCTGCTTTTGTGGAATATAATTCTGACTAAAATGATTACTAGTAGTTTGTGCTAATTTTATATTAACTGTATAGTTATAACGACACTAGTTCTACCAATCATATTCAAATGGTTTTAAATTATGGATTTTTTAGCATCTTCTATTTAAAATCGTGTAGGTATTTAATTATTAGATGTTAACTACCGCAAAAAATGAACGTCCAATTAACAAATGATAACATTTGTACCCTCAGGATTACTAACTGTGCAAAACGTCTAGATATATGTGTATTTTATCAGGACTTGTTACTGAACGCCTAGAGAAATTCTCAAAGTTTTTTAATTTCTGGGTTTTAATCGTTCCCTTCTCAACGAGAGTATTATTTGTTAACGTCTATCTATGTATTTTGGTTATCAACCGATGTATGCAGCAAAACAGTGTTTTTGGAATAGTGCGTGCATTACGTTGTGCACAAACTAGCATGGAGGAAAAAAGACAGTGCTTAAGTAACATATACTTATAAAACAATCTGATAAAACAGATATGATGAAAATACATAAGTTTCTTTGATAGATGAGAAAGAAAATTATAATCTTGCTGTTACCATGTGTACCTGGCATAAAATAAGTGTTCATGATTCTTTAAGTACTGTACACTGCCCCAGAAAAAAGAATGGACAGGGCTATAACCAGTTCTAAGGTATTTACAGTTGTATAGGCAACCCATTCTACAACATCGCCAACGCAGACTCTCTGCTGGGTGCCTGCTTGAAAGTAATGGTGATGTTACAGAATGGGTTGCCTACGCAACTGGCACTTAGCTCTGTCCATTCTCTTTTTTTGGGGTGGTGTACATGTAACCAGTTCAGTTAAGTTGTCAGATGTTTCTCATCATTAGTCGGTAACAACGGAGAATTTGATGAAATTCAATCAGTAGCCAATTGGACAGGGATTTATGGATAATATGACGCAATGACCATTGTGAAACTAGTGACTATACCATAACAGGTACAGCATGGCCTATTTCTTTACGTTTATAAGTCATAGTACTTATTACCAGCAAACAACATACAAAGCGGAGTCTAGGTAGGTTTAGTATGCTGGAAGGACGGAGGAAAGCGTGGTAATGACTGCCTGAAATATACGATAGGACGGCAGAAGTTTATTTTGGAATAGACGGTGGCAACGCTCGATTGTAAGTGTAACCTATTTGAAGTTTTTTCGGCAATGGTATCGGTCGGTATTGTCCGATTGGTTGATTTACTCTCACTACACGGTTTGTCTTCTTGTTGGTTCTCCAAAGAGGCTCATTGGGAACTGTACTTTAATGCATTCCAAAGTACTTTCATATCGGCGGTGCGGTTAGGGTGAGGCTGCGTGGCAGCTACGTGAGGAAAGATGAGGCGACGGGCGAGCTACGATCTTTACCTATTATTGCCTCAAATAAATATTTACAATTGAATATCTACAATCTATTCTTTATATCTGCAAACTCAAATATCTCAACCTTAACTCAAAGCAATTCTAATAGAATCCACCAGCAGGGAGTCTCAAGTTTATCCCAAACCGAAGGAAGAGAGTAGGGGCCTCATAATTTAAGGAATTCCAAAGAGTATCATTTTGAATCGAGGGTTTCCGCAAGACTCTACCAACTGCCAAGATAAGAACAGGGACCTCATCGTACCATCGACCGTATATGGAGCCCTTCACGACTGAATACCACCAATTATACAACTTCTGATTTGACAAATCTATTTAAATCCGCTGTCAGACACATATGCTGCCCCGACCTATGGGGTTTCCATCACAATAAACCCTTACCACTGCAGCTTCACAATCAACCAAAAATCGTCAAAAACCGTTCCTACTCAATTAGCAAGTAGACAATGTTACGCAGATACATGCAAGTTTAACCCGAAACGCTCCGAGCCTGCGAGAACTTTTGCTCAGCTTCTTCTTCCGTCATGAAGCCTGAAAATGATTTTAATTTGATTAAATTGTGTTGCAGTTTCTCTTTCTTCTTTTTGAATTACAGTTGGACTCTCTCTCGACTGATTGTTGATTGGAGGTTACATGACTTCTAGACCCATTGTACGTTGATACATGATTCTATGTTTATTCTTATACTTGATGTCAGTCTCGAATTGAACGTGTTTGAATTCTGAAGCTCGGCAAAGGGGCGTAAATCCTTTACGAATCTGCTTGGGCTTGGCTGTGTGGTACCTGAAGTGATATTGCGAGCTCTCTGTAGTTAGTCCTTTAACGGACTCGTAGTTTGTCCTTCATCGGACTTGTAACGTCCTTCAACGACTTGTAATTGTGTCCTTCCAGCGGACTTGTACATTATTCTTCTTTCGTAGTATTCTCCTAGAAAGGCTGTTCATTTGCTATCCATGCGGGACCATTTCTCTAAATGAAATGTTGGAAAATTTTCTTGTGTTAATTCGCTTCTTCTGCACGCAAAAGGCTGACGAAGCTGCTTGATTTTTCTATTTGTATATTCATATATTCTTCGAAATGTCCTTTAAGCGGACTTGGTACAGATTCTAATGAGCTGCCCTGTTGCTACAGCTTCTGATGAGGTGCTTTGTTGTGTCCTTCAATAGAGTCGTTAATAATAATAATCTTGTGGCGGATTGGCTGCATAGCATATGATGCGTCCTTTCTGGACCAGTTTCTGATGAGCTGCCCTGTATGTGCGATGACACTTCTTTTTCTTTAGGCGTACCCGTATGTTCCGATTCTAGTGCGAACCCTCATGCGGATTCCTCCCTCGTCGAAGTCGAGGGTGTATGAGCTCTGATTTCTTGTCTACTGCAGCGGTCGTTGATTGTTGTGAATTTTTTAGTTGTTGAATTTTCTTTAGCGGCAAGGCAGAGGGGCGTATAAATTCTCGGCCTCACTGGGATGACTTGACACAGCTAAGAGAGGGCACTTTGCAGTGCACAAGATTGCTGGATTGTGTTGATCCTACAAGCGGCCATGTCATCCATCTTGATGTTGTGAAGACGATTGGTCTGCACCTGTGTGCGAAGCTATTATGTTGATGAAAGTTTTTTGTCTTCTGGCATGGTAGTATTTGTCGTAAACGCAGTTCTGGTAGAAGAGTGAGTATCCCGATGAGAAGGATGATTAATGATGCGACAAACTAAGTGTAGGGAGAAAATGCGTTAGCATCTTCCCCATTCCTTTGAACGTAGAATGTTTAGTGTGCAGCTGGTCGACGTAGTGGCTGTCTAGTTCATAGATGTTGGTTCCTCTCGGAAGACTATGACGGATCAGTCTCCCAGAGGAATGGGCCATTATCCAGACTTTGAAGGATAATGATTAACTGTAAACTGTTAATCTTCCAATGCTTGATGTTATTTATGCATTTTGGAGCCACCACGAGAGGGCACTATCGTGGCGACCATCATGGTAGTTTCTTGCTTGTAACATTGCCAATACCTATCTCTCCGTCATGCTGGTCGGATGCTTGAGTTGGACACTTTCGAGGCATGCTTAATCTTGTTGGTTGACGTGCTCTGGTGGCCGCCTGGAACTTAGTGCGAGAGTTGGCGAAGATAATGCTGAAGACTTCTTGTTTGACTGCTGTTATGATACTCTTTGTGAAGTACTCCATTACGAGCATTTTCTCGTAGTGGCAAATGTACTTATCGAATTTTCGTAGTTTCTCCCTTTTTCCAGTACCATTGTTCCCGACTTGTTGCATCGGTCTGGAGATACTTCTTTCTTTAGTTGTTCTCCTACCCCCTAGATCAACCGTCGTAGTTGATGAATGTTGCGTTCTTGCAGCCCAAGGCGGCTCGATTGCATTGTGTCGTTCATCTTAGTAGTGCCTGGCCTTCGGGTTCGGCCGAACCACAACTATTTATTCGTTGGCGAACTGGTGGTCGGTATTTCCACGCTGGCGGTTAGCTTGAAGGGCCGTGAACAATCTTCCGGACTTAATCCGGAAATTGTTTGTGTGGGATTACCTCTTTTAAGGCTAATCTTTGATGATGAAGATTGCTGGAACTACAGTCTCATAGTTCCTTTAAGCTTTGTATAGACTTGTGCGGCAACCTTGTGAGTAGAAAACAACTGAATACTTAACTAATACCGTCTTTATTAATCCCAAAATTTTTTATATACAAAAACAACGTGCTGATATGATAAATTAACACTATGTAGAAAGAACTGGGTACTAACAAAAAACATGCAAATATGATAAACATCTTCGAACGAAAGATACTGAGAAGAGTACTAGCTCCAAAGCAAGAAAACAACCTGTGGAGGGCGAGATATAACTTTGAACTATACCAGTGTTACAAAGATGCACCTCTCACAGAATACAAAGACTACAATGGGCAGGACATGTGACTAGAATGGGGGAAGAATGAATACCAAGAAAAGTTATCAATAGAAGAATGCAAGGAGCAAGGCTTAAGGAAAGGCCTAGGATAAGATGGGAAGAATCGGTAGATAAAGACTCCAAAGAGATTTTAAACTGTAGAAACTGGAGAAGAGAGGCCAAAGACAGAGAAGTTTGGGGGCAAAAACTGTACTAGGGACTGTAAAGCCATAGAAGAGAGAGAATTAAGAAATCACGTGTCTGGAAATATAACACTTTACACTATCTAGGTGACAATAATACAATTCTGCAATTATACATTTTACACTAGTACACATTTTAAATACGTTAACACTTTATGCTATTTGTACTAATAATTCTGTAGCGAATTGGCTACATAGGCCATGATGCGTTCTTTCAGAGGACGTTACTTGCTTCTGGCACAGCTTCTTATGAGCTGCCCTGTATGTGCGCTGACATATACGAACAGCACAGATCGACAGAGAAATCTTTCAAATTCGATCATCTTTCGCCAAATTGAAAGTGGGGGAAGATGCATCCGCAGTAACCGCAATGCTAAAACAAATGGGAAACCTTTGTCACAAATTTCTTATTTGAAATGAGATTTCTTAGAACTTATTTGAATAAAATTCTTAAAAGATGGTCTGTATTGTAGAAATTGAATTAGTTGGAATGGGACTTCTTAGAAATTATTTAAGATGAAATTATTAACGATCGTTGCATGAATCTGTTTAATTTTCAAAATTAAGCAACTAGAGTCCAGTCTTTAATCTCCTGATTTAGCCTGGAAACTTGCTCTATTGTCCCTCTATGTGTTCTAAAGCCTGCCTGCCTTGTCATGTTAGCTTGTTCCTCTCAATTACTGCTTGTAACCTGCGCAGCAACATTTTCTATATATTTTGAAGAATACGCTCGTTAGTTAGCTTGCGGGTGTGTTTGGTTCCTTGCCTTTCTTGAGGATAGGGATAACTTCAGCCTTTCGCCATTCGCACGAATGGATAGTGCGACCTCCAAATGAGATTTATGAAGACCAAAAGAAAAAACTAGGAATTGAAGGATGCTATTTTGAAAAAGGTTTCATACTTTACTCTTTTATTCAGTCACTAGCTCAGATCTGATCTTAAGCTAACAATCAGGAAGTTATAAATCATGGGCACTATTTCTAGTTGACAAGCTTACGCCTAAGACTCCATGAGAAAGCTTTGAGGTCTGATCACTGGGGAAATATTACCTAGATTCAAAGCAACTAAATGGTTACTAACCAGATTTTGCCTATACAAGAACTTGCAACCGCCTTGATATCGCGAGCGTCTTTTTCCGTTCCTACATCAATTTTTGAAATCATAGCAGACGAATGCTAATTACAACCTTATTAACTATACGTTCTTTAATGAATTTGTTCCCTACTTTTGCGTTCATTATATGCATTCCGTAAAATAGTAATCAACGCCTAGATTTATGAAAATTAAGATGATGCCTGTGCAGTCTTCCTTATTCATAACTGAGACAAGTACGGGTATTAAGGAAATATTTGTAAATAATTTTATCTTTGTAAAGAAAGTGATTTTGAAACTCGACATGAAAGATGAAAATGTCTACGTCGGTAATTGAACTAGGGAAAATTATAAGTAAATTAAGGAAAACATACCTTTGATTAATTAATCCAGAGGTTTCCATTCACGATTTTCACTTTTAGTGGAAGGATTATTTTTCGAACATTTACTTCGAGGTGCTTTGATCTCTATTCGCTTCGTTCTTTTATAAAAGAAAATATAAATTAATGCGAGGTCGAAAGTTCGTTCTTTTCTTCGAGTACTATCTATAACAATGCAGTCACACCCAATAAAGCATCCTTGTAGAAGTCACATCGAATCTATTCCTCCATCGTTATTCGTCAAGTTAAGACGGATTTTTCGGTCCCGTCTTTGATCGTACGAGACCATTAATCAATCATATTGTATTTTCAAATAAAAAGGAAAGACATAAGTATTCCTGAATAACAATGAAAGTTCAATTAACATTATGTTATCCTTTACGTAAACAGTTATGCAATAAACAAAAATTGAAAAGCAATCCAGCTTTAAGTAAATTGCTGTCTGCTTTCAAAGAGTTCGACACAAAAATAAAGTTTTTAAGAAAAAAAAGAAATCGAAGCAAACGTTTTTCGGTAGGAAACAAAATACGCAAAATTCTCGAGAAAACGAACGCTAATTACCATAGGGTATTTCTTTGAGAAGACTTGCGAAACTCTCATGAACAGAACAAACAAGAAGTAATTAGACAAGAAACAGGAATATAACTTCAAAGTTGTTTCTTGCTCAAACCTTATTAAACCCGAATAATGTCACGTTTTAATTCGTTTGAATAAACGTTTCGAACAAAGTTACCATTGAGTAAAAGTAACCGTTTGCAAATTCAAAATTAAATAAACACAATATTCGTTCTAGACTACGATAATAAACTGAAAAATAACATCAGAGGAATATTTTTGTAAGATAAGAAAACCTTCTAGATTCATTTGTATTCCGTCAATGTAAAATATTACCTTATCGTTTCCAAGACACACTGTCTGGATCAACTGAAACAACCCTCCGAACACCTGTAAATGAAAAACAAGTAACTGAAATGTTTGCTCGATTAATCCGCTGACGATTTTCGAGCTCTGATTCATGACACTTTAATTAAATCACAACCTAATTAAATGTTTGTGAAATTGGCAGATTTAATCGCACTAAACATAAATGAATTCTAGATTATTGACATCAAACGATATTAATTGGATGTATGTGTTGAGCAAAAAAGTCGAACTCCCTGCTGGTCACAAACATATGGTATGCGAAATTATTATGTTTTTAAGATCCCTTAAGTCTTACAATTGCAACACATTTTCAGTTAGCAATTCATCTTACACAATGTTTGCATAAATGTTGAAGGGCGAAATCTCTCATATTCATTATGCATGAAGAGGAGAGTTCGAATTGTTTATCTCTGTTTGAGTTGAGAACGAGGTGCTGGTTTTAGTTTAACTTTATTGTTTGAAAGTGGTCTCTATAGAACGCAAACAGAACAGCTCCTTTATAAATAAACAGTTATAATTGATTAGTTTCGTACATCAAATGCACTATTGGAAATCATACACAGTTTTCCACTTTATAAATCGTTTTTCTCAATAATCTATTTTGTGTTTTTCCTCTTACACGAAAAAACTGATACTAAATTTTCTATTTTTGGTTCAAGAACTCTTCAATTTCCGCATCCTTTTGAATTAAACAAAAAGCCAAGGGGAATAAAAGAACTGTGAAGCTTAAAGGAGTTCCAAAAATAACTTAATAGAAGTTACAAACTCGATATGAAGTGCTCGTACGATAAAAGTTCTTACAATTTCCCTCCATATAAAGCGACATGAGAATTAATGACAAATGTTACAATTTTTTGCTCTTTTTATACAAACTTTGAATAAATAGTAGTGGAAGTTTTTTCCAGTATATAAAACTTGCTTGGAAAGAAAATAGAAGACAATCCGAACTTCTAGTAATTTCATCGAACGATTCTTAGGAAAATCGAAAACTAATTATTTCCAATCCCCAATAACCAACGCGTAGTTCTATCCTTCAAGAAAGTTGTTCACTGAATTACACACCATCAATCGCGCGTCAGATTTACCGAGAACTCTACAAGCTATACAAGTACGCGAGTAATAATTCCACTTGAATGCAGCTTACTGTAATCTGCTTTTAGATAAATGTAAGAGAAAATCCGATTTTTAAAGATGTTTTCTTTATTCTTTATAGCTGAGATTCCTTGTTGTATCTGGAGAAAACACAAGACAATTTCTAGAAGAATACCTAACCCCGGTTTTCGGTTGTAAATATTCTGAAATGTCTCAGGATTTGTGATACTCGCGTTATCTGTTTAATGAAGAGGTTGTTTATTCAGCAGAAATGTTTAAAATTGCTCTAAATGTGCAAGAAAAGGTTTACACCAGTGTATATGTGTGTGACATTTGTGTCTGTAATACAATGAATGCTATTAATATTGTCCGTACAGTGCGGTTTTTTTAGTTTTAGAAACTCTCTGGAATCGTCATAATAAATTTATTTTTATAAACAAACTGTTCTAAGAAATAAAGCCAAACTTACACTACTTTAAATTAGCTGCTTTTATTATAACTATAAGTTAACAAAAAAAGAGAGATAGACTGGAAGAAAGGAAAGGCAAGCTTCGGGAAAATTGACATTAATTACCGCACATAAATATAATAATTATAACAAAATAAACGATATCCGATATTACAATAGCAAGCGTAAAGATAGTTTCAAAATGTTATGCTACAGGTGTGAAATCGTTGGTGGTGATTAGCTAATCTTAACCCTACAAATTTTTAACAGTGAATATAGACAGTGTGTCCAGGATAAAATGGGGTACATGGGGATATTGGAAACGGTAATAGATAAAAGATCGTTCAAATGGGGAAAAAGTTGCGCATTTACGTGCTCATTAACAATTTGGATTTACATTTTCAAAAATTAATTTCGTTACTAAGATACAGAACAAAAATGAAAAATGACGTCGAATTAAAGCTGACGTGAAATTAAAGCCCTGAAACAAGAATAATCCTATAGCCGGTCCTATGACATGGAAAAAAAAATTCCTAACCTTACCAAGATGTAGGTGCACTTTTATGTCAATCGAAGCGGACGAATGCAAGGGAACAATGGTGAAAAGTTCCACATAAGCCTTCCCGAGAAAAGAGAACAAATTGGAAAATGGTGTTTGATAACATTAGCAAGCACATATCTGAGACACAGCAGACTATAAAATCCCAAAGATTAATTGAGAACACTCAAGAAAAAAGACCAAAAAAGCGCGGTAACTCTCAATTCCACCACCATACCAAACAACATGAATTTTCAATATTTAAATATTTTGATAAATATACAGGAAGTTTCCAAAGAAACGTAACAAACCTTGCACATATTAAACTGGAATTCGTGATTTTTGGCCATAATGGAAAAAGTGTTGATGTCGTCATCGACATTGTTTTAATGGAAACATAGTAGTTTTTCCATTTCTTGATAGTCCTAAGATTTCTCTTTCTAGTAACATAAAAGTCATAGGTTACTTTAAAACAAGAAACACTCCATTAGGTACTGCTTCGAAATAACAAATGGAAAATATTAAAAGTAAGTAGTAAAGGATTTCCGTTCACTTATGTATGATTTAATAAAACATTAGATGTGTTGTTAAAAATGTTGTTTATGGGCAGCTGGTAATACCATAATAGATAGATCAATTATACAGAAAAAACTTTGCATTAATTCTTGTTTTACTTTTATATTTATAGCAGAAATTACTTCTACGTACGTCTCTCCATGACGGTTCATCAATACATTTCTCTATTTAAGCAGAAAAATTATAAAATCCATTCAGTAATTTTAAGAAACGTTCTCAAAGTGAAAATTTTATAAGAATAGAATCATTCAAATGAGAAATAATTTAGTCATAGCTTTAAGAAGTCAGAAGTCGCTCTTCTTAAGTCTAATTCTGGAGTTCTTAATCTTCTCAACCAGGGACGGACCGCCAGCTTTGGGGGCCCTGGGCTAATACTGTTTGGGGGCACT
>VTPC01003161.1:0-15293 GCA_011009095.1 Ignelater luminosus
ATAGATTTGGAATAGAGTATAGATCATTTATTTTATTTGTATTAATTACACAGCATGAGGATGACCTTTATCTTATTTTATCTAACTAATTAAAAAAGGCCAAAACACCTGCATTGATGTACAGATGTAACCAAAATAAATGAATTGAACAAAAAGAAACTACAGAATGACACCAGTGAATGTTGTTTTATCTATATAAAAATGAATTAAGAAGCACTGCAGATAGCAGCGTGAGTGAATCAGTCAGTAGTTCAGATGCACCATACATATTAACATTGATTACTTAGCGGGTTCATCATAAATTGGCCTCGGCGATTGGTATGACAACAACCTTAGAATATGCAGTACAAAATTTTAAACCACGTTTTAGTTAGGTAATGCAGACTGCTGCTGTATTGAACACTTGTGTATGTTGAATGGATAAAACTGGAACTGTGTGTGCTCAAGATAAGACAGGTTTCACTGTAATTTTTGTGGAGGAAACAATTGTTTTATTTTATTCAGTTAAATACCACCCCACTATGAGACATTTCATCAATAATATAATTATATGTCGATACTTGCATAATGAATATGTTTTGCTTTTACATTTTCCTTTCAATTTTAAACCATCTAGAGTACAATCAGATTGTTAATGGCATCAAACACTAAAATTGTAGTTGGTAGCAATCTTAAAAGGCTCTAGAATCTAGACTGACCAAATTGATTATTAATTTCTATAGCAAAGCTGCCCCACACTGTAACGCATTTGGGAGGGAGGAGACATATTAAAGTAAAAACTATCCTTAATGTAATATTTATTCAAATTTTTATAAAAAGTACAGTTTAGGACTGACTAGCTACTAAATTATAAAAGTAAAATAAATAAAGTTTTATATTTTGATATTTACATATGTACAAATTATATCATATCAAATTATCTATTTTACATAATTTACACAATTGGGATCATTACAACAGCAATATGCTATGTAAAAAAAATTGTTTATTTACTGGTAATATCTATCAATATTATGTAAATTATGCAATTTATAGTTACACCCAATAAAAAGTAGTCTTTTTGTTTTAGATATGAAACCAGCTTTATAAAACTGGCCCTAAATCTCCATATGATATTGTCTTAATGATAATAATAATAAAAATGTAAAGCATACAGTATTTGCTGCTACAGCAATTATAAAGAAATAATACATGCAGTCATACTAATTCAATCGGTATGACAATTAAATTACTGACAGGGAATAATACCACAATGTAAGTACAGTACGATGTTATTAATGTGAATGGCAAGAAAATTTTAATTGAACCTCAGAACTAAAACATAATAAAAACATATGAAAGTTAGACTTTTGTAGAATTACATTATGATACAATATTGACTTTTATGTTACATCATATCTCTTAATAACATCTTTGGCATAGGAATACAAAAATATTTTAAAAAAGTTGAATACTTAAAATATTTTTACAAGCAAATTTTAGGTCATATAATCACATAAAAGAGTACATTATTATTATATACTATATCACATATTTATCGCTTATTTAATTTCAACCATAATGAAATATAAGTAAGACTATGCATTACAAGGCTTATGACGACAATTAAACTAATATTAGAATATATATTTACATCTGTTATTCCCATTTCCCTAAGTAGCTTGGTGGGATGCTTGTAATGACAGTAAAGTAATTCTTCAGGACATTCTAAATCGGTTCGGTTATAACCATACATGCTGTAAACTACACCATGGAAACCAGCTCTGTAATAGCTTATATGGAACATCCAGCGGAATATCACAGGAGTATCAAGATAGCGAATACAAAAACCGAAAACGGAAAATAAACAAGCTAATACTGGACCTACGAATACAGCAATCTAGAAAGATAAAAAAATTAAATAAAAATGACTGATTAGAAATACTAAATAAAAAAATTAATTACCTTTATTGGAGTTGTGGCTCCAATAAAATAACCCCATGACTGTGCACATAATGTAGATAATGTGCAGAATAATACAAAAATATGTATACGTAGACTGTCCACTGGTTGCTCAGTTAACCAGTAACTTATAGCCAAATAGGTCCATGTGCAGAATATCTAGAAGGAACCAATGAAATACTTATTATGTTATTGTATTAAAGGTAAGAAAAAACTAAATTTATTTACCTGGAAGGGTATTTCTACCAATACCATAGATAGGATATATGGAAAGAGCCTAAACCATCGATTAAAGTGTTCTCTGTTTAATATCTTCATTTCAAGAGGAACTGAAACATAATTATTTACTGTTTAGCCAAGGTCTATTATTGCTTTATTTATTTATCTTAAAAAATTCAAGCTGCATATGAATGTTAACATTGGTACACTACTTTTCATTAATTTGGAATATCATTGCCATATAATTAAAATAAAAAGTTTCTTTACATTTACTAAAAATAATAAAATAGAAAGGATTATCATTTATAATTAGAGATGTGGCAAAAAATACTTAAAGTAAAAGAAATATATGATAATAATAATTTTGTAATCACAAGGAAGAATCATCAGAATTCTCAAGTGCTACATTAATAGTGAAACTATGATTTAATAGACTGTACCTACTTATGATATAAAATTAAAAAGTTTTGAGAAACACCAGTTCAATATATTACTATAAAACATTTTTTCCATTTAACCTATAAATGATAATTATCCCAAATGTTTACTAAATATAAAAATAAGTGATAAAAAATATAATGTTATGATTACTCCTGCAGTAAATCATCTGCTAAGTTACTTTCACTATATTAAGAGCTCAATAATATTTTGAGAATACTTGATGTTGTGTAACTTTAAGTATTAAATAATCTGCATTATAATTCTGTGCCAACAATTGTATAGCATGATAATAATCAAGAAAATAGATCTCACAGTAACGAAAGATGTTTACTAATAAAATTTCAAAACAGTTACACATCTAAATTAAAAATAAAAAGTGTTGTAATATACTTACAAGATAACGTAACTGACATCTTCCCAGTATAAACAATAAGTAAGAGTGATCCATACAAATAGACATAATTAGCTAAAGCTGTATTTGCTCCTTTTCCAACACCTCTGTATAAATATCCAAATAAGAATCCAATAAATATATGAGCTGCAAGTCTGTTGAATAAATATAACTGAAAAAAGATTTGAAACAATATTTTAATAACATTTTATTTAAAGTTTATCTTATGGAAATAGAGCATAGAAAACAGAGATAATCAACATGTAACTTAAGAAAAGTAAATATTAACAAAGAGTAAAACTATGTTTTCAGGTTACTTACATAATTTCTCCGAGCGCATAAAAGATTTCTCTTATATAAAAGGAAAAATTGCATTAAAACTGAAGCTGGTATTGGATCTGCCGCTACAGCTACTGTAGGGTCATCGATTATTGGATACTCATTGGCAAGCACTTCTCTCTCTGAAATTTAAATATAAAATATGTCATTTAAAAGCAGGTGCTAATAATTGAGTATACACCTTTACATCTCTTATGAAATCTTTAGAGATTCTATAAAATGATCGAGCTTTAAAGGTTAACTCTAAATCATTTATCTGGTGTATTATAATAATAAATATTAATGGAAAGTCTCGCAAGAACAGACTATTTAATAAAAAACAGATAATTTATTGTATTTGTGTCATAATACTTAGTATATGTAATATCAGAAATATCTTTTTCTGTTACATACTAATTTCTCACAAGTTTTATTCCTTTTTTTCAAACTACCACAAGCACCTGAGGAGTCTGTGGTATCTTTTGTCATGAAATATTCATACATAATGGGTTTGTATGTTTTGTGCTATTGATTGTTAATTCAAAATAGGACAAAATAGAAATGCCATGTCAGCTTATAACACAATTTAAATTGCAACAATAGTTGTAACACCCTAGTGCTTGGCATCCATTTCTTACATAAGATTGCCTGAATGTCCATTGAACACCTCTGCTTTGGAATATCTTATAAATGTCTAGATTAAATGTCTAATGTTAGTACAAAGTTCATTCAACTATTGATACTGGGAGCCTAAATCATATTAAAAAAATGTTCGTTATGTACTTTAAAAACTAAACCAGAAACAAAAAAAATTTCCTGTTAAGAATTGTCACCAAAAATATTACAGATGCATCAGTAAAAATAAAACATTTTGGCAATATCAAAGTTGTCAAAGCAAAATCACAAAAAGTATTAAGTGACATTCCAAAGAGCATTTACAGTTTTGTTTGATGACAATATAAAATTAAATGAAAATAGCATCTGCTAATTAATTTGAGGAACAAAAAGCAATTTTGTTAAAGTAATCTGAGTAGGTGGTGGTTTAGTCACGGTTGGGATATGTATTAGCCATAAACATAAAAGGAAGTGTTATTTTAAAAGTTTGTATAAAAAAGGCAGCAGCAGCCTCGATCCCAACTGGCTTACTTTAAAAATCTGTCATCATGTGGTGGAGTGTTTTTAGTGTCTACCTATGAGAAAAATCAAATTAATAGCCAACAAAAGAATAAAAGTTATAAATCTTCTGTAGTTAATAATAAATGAGTAGAGAAAATTGAAGTCTTACATGAAATTTGCAAACATGAGAAGATTAATAAATAATTCAAAACCATATATAAACATTAAGAAACAAAAAACACCAACAAGCGTAGAAACTCCTTTTTATAATTAAAGCACATCTGAACGTCTACATTATTAAATTAATTAAAATTAAATCACTGATCAATACAAAAAGCATGAGAAAAAAGCCATTTTAGAAACAGGAAACAAGATTCTGTTTTTTGTTTCAATATTTATTTAGCATGCATTTGCGTTTTAATTTTATGCATTTTTTATATGCTACAATACATATAAAATTAATATTAATATTAATATAAATTATTAATTAAAATTTCAAAACATCTAGAATAAAGAGAATCTAAATTTATGTAGCTACTTTATAAAATCTGAAAGTGACTGTGTAAAAAAAAAATTAATGTAATTAAGATAATTGTAAGGAAACAATAAACTTGGAAAATCTTGTGTTTGTAGCTTTTATAATGACAGTGTATCATTATATGGAAAAGGGAGCCATTGCACTTTCTGTTTCATAAATTTGAAAGTAGGTATAATTAAGAAATGCAGTTAACAAAATTACAAGTTTCACAAAACTCTTTTGTTTCAGCAGTCGACTAGAACATAGTAATTAGAGCTTTACTATATCAGAAGTTATAATACACTATAACAAAGTGTAATATTCATTGTTGTAAACTATAATTTCTTTTTGTTATACAACATATTGTAAAACTAGAAAACATTTATTACAACATTGTAAACAACTCTACAACCTATTATTATTGTTAAGTTAAAAAATTTACCTTTGGTTTCCATTTGTAGACTTTGAAGCGTGTACACATTTGAAATATTGCTCAATTTTTCAAGATCCGCATTATGCTCTCCAATTGCCACCTCCATTACTAAAAATGTAATTAGGGAACAAAGTTAGAAATCTGTTGAATATATAATTAAAATGTAAAAACTTACAAAAGTCTGCAGGGTTATGATAAGGTGGACAGTCTAGTCCAACAGAGGAAAGATGAGGCACTAATCCCTCAATAGGACCTTGATATATGCAGTTACCATTAGATAATGCATACAACTTATCAAACATTTCAAAGACTAAAGCTGATGGTTGATGAATTGTACATATTATTGTACGACCTTCTTGGGCTAAACGTTTTAATAATGATACACATTGACTGCATGATAAACTATCTAGACCCCTATAACAAATACAAAAATAAAATATATTAGAACATAAAAATGAACATTTTAAAAACTAAAAACTTTTAGAAAGTATCCATTTAACTATAACTATTATGGAATCTAGAAACTGTGATAAATGTTACAATTAGAATAAAAAATTTACAGAGTTAATAAATTGGATGATTTTATTATCAGCAATATGAAAAGGATGTTTTCCAGTAGAAATCAGTCACTGAGATAGAGTTTAAATAGAAAAACAAGGTTGGTACCAACCCAATAATTACATATGAATGAAATAAAGATTATTCAATGAAAAGAGATAATCCTACAATTAATTTAAACAAAAAAGAAAATAGAATCTTATAATTAATACATATTAATAAATAATTAAACAGATAAAATAATATATGTTATACAGCTTTAAAAATGAAATATTACTTCAACCTTTACTTTACTAATAAATAGACAATTTTCACCTGAAGATGACGCAAGTCGAAACCGGTCGTGAAATATAAATTATTAACATAACTTAAGGAAGTCCCTCTTTTAATATCCTAACATTATACCTTAAGCAATGGATCTACATCACAGAAAAAAATTTATCAATTTCAAAGAAATCTTAGCATAATAAATAATAATAGTAATTCATTGCAGCATTTAATGATATAAAAGGACTAAAAAAAGTGATAGTATAAATGATTAAAAATTAGTTTAAAATAAATTTTATAGAGCAATTGATTTGCTCAATTAATCTAATTTATATTAATAGCTCAATAACAATTTACCAACTTTCTGTATTTACATAATAACATGGTGACATATTAAATAAAAGAAAAAAGAGAACTATTCAAAATGGAAATCAGCTAATCACCACTGTTACTAAAATGCTGATTCATTTCTACATGAAAAGATTAAATACCACCAACCCCATTCATTGGATATTAATTTAATTTACCTTCTTGGGCAGATCTGCTCAAGTCTAAACATCCAAATCAAACTCCTTAAATATATACAACTTTATTATCAAAACTTACTGGCAGTGAAATATGAGCAATTCTTGATTTTCTAAAAAGTGCTAATTAGTATCAGGTCAATTTCTTTCCTTTCTTCCCTGTTCACACTAAAATTTCTAATAGCAATAATTTAGGAGATTAACTTTTTTGGTCATTTCATTAGCAAAAAACTATCAAAACACATTACAGTAATACCCCGAACTTACGCGATAGGTGGGACCGAGCGATAACCGCGTAAATTAATTCGCGTAAATGGGGGTACAATTTTGCATATAAATACATACAAAATATGTTTAATTGGGACCGGAGACTAAAGAAAACAATAATTTAGAAGAAAAATGTGTAATAAAATCTTAGATAATACAACAAATTATATTATTATGAATTGCAAAAACAAACCAAAGTTATTTTGACGTAAAAGGCTTTATAAAATCTAACAAAGTCGTCTGACGGATCAAAGATTTTTTCTTCTCACGCAAAATCTCCTCGTTGGAGTCTATGTTTTCCAAAATTTGTAACCCTTTTTCAATTGAACTGAGGCCTTTTGTCAACACAAGACGAATAAACGAGATCTAAAAACCGCGTAACTTCGAATTCGCGTATATTGGGGTAGCGTAAATGGGGGTAGCGTAAGTTGGGGTAGCGTAAGTGCTCATCATGTGCTCAACCAGAATTTTGAAGATGAACAGCAATTACTACAGTTGGTCACAGCAGCGTTTAACACAAAAAAATCAAAACCAAAATAACCCTATCATGTTTACATCATTAGAATCGTGACAAGAGCTATTCAAAACAATTTTCAATTGTTTTTCCGTCTATTTAAAAAAATGAGGTTGATGATGGTTACTCGAAACCGAAACGTTGTACAGGAATTTTGTTAGCGTATTTTAATAGAGAACAAAAAGTGGCAATGGAAAAGTGGTTTTATAGTTTTCCGATATCTCTTCAAATAAAGGAAAGAAAAAATAATAACGAAAATCGAGAAATCTACTTTTTTTAAAATATCTCTGAAATTATCTAAGATATCTAGATTTTGCAAAGGCCAACAAAAAGGTCCTGTGAATAGCCAACTTTCATTCCATTTAACCAATGCTGTATTTTTTACCGTTTCCAAGATCCCCATGTTGTGCATCCTTATCTTGAAGATAAAGATTTGTGTTTGCTATTAACTATGTATAGAATTAGAATAACTAATAAACAGTAATGTCATTCACATAAGTTCAAGAGATTTAGCCAGGGATATCCAAACTGCATAGTCCATAAGAGAAAGAAATTGATAATTTTGATTTTAATTCATTAGTTTTTGACTCTGTTATAAATATTTGTTTGCTACATAATATTATTTTTCTTTGTTTTTAGGTCAATTTAAAGAGTAATAAAATTACTTTAGCATACTTGTTTGCAAAATTGCTAATGAAAAGTTAAAATGTTGTAAACACGACATTCTATAATTTATTTATGATATAATTTACCAGGAAATGGTGCAAATAAATAAACATTGCTTAGACTTTGACAGATAGTGAGTTGCTCTTAACAAAAATTAAAACTATTTTTAATAACATTTCTGATGATTGATGAATTTACATAGATTTCAAGATAAATATTAGCAATCACTTTTATCAGTGATGCTGTATAATATACATTTAATAGAATAGATATCGATAAAGATTAAGTGTTTCCTCAACATGAAATTATCTACCGTAACTGATAACAAGAGACTTTTGTTGTAAATTTAATCAATTTTAAAAATAAGGTCAAGTGCGTTAATTATATTTATTAATAAGTATGTACTTGAACTTGCTTGTACTATAGTACATATTTAATGTAATATATTATTTCATGATCAATGTTAACTAGACAACATAATAATTGTATGAATCAGTCAATAAAAACTTTTTTTAATCCTTGAAGAATTATGAAGTTGTATTCTAGTAATAACTTTCACTACCTATTAAGCTTTGACATTTCCAAATTAAATAAATTATCAACTTACGTAGTTGGCTCATCCAAAAATATAATTGGTGGGTTATTTATTAATTCCAAGGCAATAGCCAATCTTTTTCTTTGGCCACCTGATAAACGTGAAGTAAGCGTATTGTGACATCTTTCCAAACCCAACATTTCTAATATTTCAGTTGCCTGAAAAATAGAAAAATTGCTTTTAATTACACTAATTAATATATTGAGCATGTGTCATACTGTAGTTTTTCCTGCATATTTGTTTTATCAGTGTTACAGGTGTAAACTGCAATATTATGCAAGCATCACTAATTGTAAGTCAAGGTCAAGTATAATTGAAGATTATTAAGATTTATCACAGAACAATTAATAATAAGTCCATTTTTCGTGGGTGTGCGTAGTATTGATTTAAAATTTCTTTTTTTTTATCACAAGTGTTTGAGTTTTAATTACTTTTTTTAAGTATCTGATATAGTGGATACACTTCAGAAAACTGCGTTGGAGTTTGACTAAATCAGCAAATGGATAATAATAATAAAAATAATTTAAAAGGCAAAAAACATAAGTAAATTGTTACTTTTTTTGATTTGTTGTTATTTCAATTTATTTCTAAACAGTAAACGAATTATGTTTGCATTAATAGTTGATATGCATTAATTTTGATGAATAATAACTTAGTTGTAAAACCGGTTTTTTGTGGTGGTAAATTGTAAGACTTCAAATACTAATTACTAATGATAAACATCAATAATAATTATATAAATATGGGAAAAAAAATTGTATAATTAAGCAAACATGTTTTGATTATTACTGACCTTTGAGTATTACATTTCTTGACCTTCTATGTAAATAATATCAATCTAAATCATTGTTAGCATCTTACTAATTGATTATTATATCTGATTGCTAGGAAGTAGTTGTACTGTTTATGAATATACTTGACATTGGTGCTAACTAATTGTCTCATTTATGTAGACTACTGTATTATGTGTAAGCATAGTTTATAGTAAAGTAAATAATATTGCCACACTAAAATTAAAATGTTAAAAAAAACCAATTTAATTTCTATTTATGAACCTCTTCTTTGAATCAATGGCAGAAGTACTGATCATATTAAAATCTCTGTTTGCATTTGAAGTATTGGAGTGCACATTTGTGAGTTCAAAGACAAGTAAATATCGAAGTGAATTAAAAATTTATCACCAGGCGGCGCTAGTGAAGTGGCTAGACATTTTTTTTTAAATAGCACTACCTTGTTCTGATTTGTTAATCTAAAAGTCTGTACTTTCCTCTTTTCAGTGATATGTTACTTGCCTTAATTTAGTGCTTTTTGTTCTAAAAAACTTGAAATGTTCAAACACACAATAATAATTAATCAATAATAATAATTTTAGTAAACAGTACATATGATATCTACTCATCAAATGAAGACTAACGAAGGAAGATCGATTACTTAATTGTCATCCAGCTTGCCCGTGCCCCTAGAAAGACTAAAGCCTAGCAAATAGACACTCTTAGACCCCTTTTTTTTAATTAACTCCTATAGAACCACCTACTGTATCTTTCTCTGCTTTTTATTCAAATTTGCCCAATTCTCTAATAAAAGTAAAAACGAGTTCTTCACATAGTTGATAGTAAAAAAACCAGCAAGTTTTCATTTTGAAAACACACAAACCTTAACAAGCTAGGTGAATAACTACCTACTGTATTTCCTAAATATATAGCTCAGATTTTTCTCCATTTGATTGGTTGACTTAAAGAAAATAAAAATAATGACAAGTATCTAGTTCAAAGACAATTGATCTATTTATCTTTAAAACATGCCACGATATACAGAAGTATCAAAAATATTTTAAATTATTTTTATAAAAACTACTAACCACTCAAAGAAATGTTTCTTTATTATTAGAACACTTCTAATGTCGTAACAGGTTCTACTAGTTGGCCTCACGGAGAAGTTAACATCTTCCTTTTTTAGAATTACTGTTTATGTAGTGTGCAATATAACAAAAGACTTTTTATTAAAAATGACTAGTGAGAGCTACGTTACATACTTATGCGACTATTAAAACAACATATCTTTTTATTCCACTTATAGTAATTATAATCCAAAATAAAGTTTTAATTACTAACAGTAAAACAAGTGGATGATGGTTTCAAAGGTTAAAATCGTGACAAAGACAGTAGAGTGCTTTTTTGTTAAACACAAAAACTTATAATGCTATAATTGTCTTTTGATGCATTTGTTAAATAAATAAACCAGTGGAAAAAGATAAAAGACAACAAAAAAAACAAATTTTATTCATTAGTTTGCAGATAGAAATATAGATGTAGAATTTTTATGCTATTCAGCTGCAGAGATCTTTAAAGTGTAGAAAAAGTTAGATTTTAATTTAACATCAAAAAACAAGAAGTCTGAGTATAATTACATATAGTTATACAATCCAAAAAGGTAACAATCAAGAATGCTAGTACCACCTACAACTTTTCTGATCATATTCTTCTGTGATAATGTTTTATTATTTAGTAGAACTAAACCTCGTTAATTCTTACTGGTTAATCTTGTTTTGCATCTTGCAATGTTCATAAGTTGCATGGTTTATAATGTGTGTTTATGTTTACTATATGTATTATCTACTGTGGAATATATAGACATTCATAGTAATTACATTTTTTTGGTTGCATCGTCTAGTAAAGATTACAAAATATCTAGTTCTTACCAGTAGATAATTAAATACTTGTCTTCATTGAATTTTTATTAAAAAACTGATACAAATAAAAACATGAATATTCAGGATTTATTTTTCTTTTACAGTGAGAAGTAAAAAAGTTGTTATTATGAAGTTTCTTTAATTATATACTGATGTTTCTAAAAATAAATTCAGTCACGTTTTATTTATTTTTAGAAACTAAACTTAATAAAAACATAAAAATAATACCTGATCAATTTTGTATTGCTGCGATACTGTATAACCCAACTTTAAATTAGTAGCAACAGTCATGGCTTCCATGGCTGTCAGTTCAAGTCTTAATTCCTCATCCTGTGGAATGTACGCAGTTAATTTTCTAAACCGCAGACTTTGATCCCTCTTAGTTTCATTTACCAGCACACTCCCTGAGCTACCTCTGGTTCTATAATTAAAAACATATTACATATTAGTTACATACATATTCTTGGAAATAAATTCTTTTAAAATAATAACAATGATGTTCATCCTTGTAAGTAATTTACTAGATCAGGTATTGAAAATATGCTTGCACCAAAAAGAACCAATTTGCTTCAAATTTGTGCTTTGCAAATTTCCAAGAATGTACTGTTTGGCTGAAACAGCTTGGCATGATCTATTAAATATACATACATTATAGAAAGGAATATTAATAATTAGTGACGGCTAGTGTTATTGTGCTATTTACTATTCTAAATAAGACAAGTGAGTTTAGTTTATTAAAAACTAAAATAAATTCTAATTTTGCTCTATTGCCAATGCTGTATTAATAGATTAAAACAATTTTTAATGTCATATTCTAAACCATCACACTTTATATTTCTAGACCTTTTGTTATTAAAACCAATTAATCAGAACGGTCTCAGGTCACATCACGAAGGATAAACCAGTTTCCAGTGGAATTAGTATTCTTTTTTTTGATTTCTAACAAAATGTGATTTACTACCATTAAGTAAGTTCATTGCATCTTGATTATTCGTATACCTATACTAGTCAAGTCTGGTGATAATATTTATGTGTTTTGTTTTATGCATACACTATGTGTGACTAACTGTAGGAGGCATATTATACACTATGGAAACTTGTGATGGAATAAACTCTTTCACTCAATATCTAAAAATCTTCATTTTTTCTAGTGCATGTTTGGGACGAACACATTTTGCTATGTACAATACTGTAATGAAAAGACTGCAAATAGTTCTGTTTTTTTTCATGTTTTGTTTGTATCTCAAGAAGTTGTGGTAGCCTGATAGGAAGAAGATTCTCAAATGAATTATGTACCACCAATTGTCTCTTTTTAAAAATATCATCTATCTTGCATCCCAGGAATCCACCAAAACAAAAATTTGTCACTTTAAGAATTTATTTCATCATATGCTTACATAGGACCTGTCTAAAGCAAAGAGCTATTGAGACTGAGGGGCACACAGAGGGCATACATACCTATGCAATTTTACATTTTTTTCCATCAATTAAAGTTTATATTTGCATTTGTGTTAAAGAAATTTGTATAGAAGTATTTATTTTTATAAATATATTTGTATACTTTCTGTCACCTAGAAAGTCACCTCTACTCTATAGAACAATAATAAGTGAAATAGTAGTCTAAACATACATGTGTGTTGTATTACTTAAACATATGCCATTTAAACTCTTTACACTTATTCTATTGTCAGCAGTGATACTAAAACTTAATCAAATAAATTGATCAGTTTAAAATAAGTAGAAATTTTAATGAATTTTAGAATATTTGAGATTCTTTTGGTTTTATTCAAAGATCCCCCCTTTTACAGTCTTCAGTAGTGTAATCTCCCTAACTTTCAATAAGTAATAAGTAATACTTCTGCAACAAGTTTAATACCAAGTTTTATAAGCACCGATCTGGAAATACCAAATCATCATAAACCACGCTGCTAGGCATTAATGCAAATTAGTAAACCACTTGTTGATTTAAATTTTAATCAAATGGGCTTCTAGGTAAATCCACTTTTTTGAGTATAATCAAATCAGGAAAGATGAAAGTCAAGGCAAAAACATCCATTAATTAAAATAAAATTATTGTTGCATGTGACAAAAGGCATATACGTACATATATCCAGCAAGGACATTTAATAGAGTAGTTTTTCCTGCACCAGATGGTCCCATAATGGCAGACAATTCTCCTGATTTAAATTTACCAGAAATTCCATGCAGAATTTCCTTTGATTCTGTAACAAAAATTAATAATTAATTTAATAACTAAGAATATGGAGATTTATGTTAAAAACTGATTATTATTAATTAATTGCTAACCATTAAGGAATTATAGTGTAATAGAAATGAATGGTGGCTGTGATATGGATAGGATTTCTAATAAACTAAAATAAAGATTTTCAATATTAATGTAAAAAGCATTTTGCTTTATGAATGTGAAATATGAGGGTTTACCGAAGCAACAAGTAAAGAAAATACAAACATTTATCAATGAATGTTTAGATAAATTTTGAAAGTACAGAGAAATTTGCATTTCAATGCATCTCAGCTGCAGAGTACACTTTATGTAATCAGAAGTAGTTTTTTGGTATTATGACCTACCTCAATAATGGAAATATATTAATTTGCATGAAAGATCTTAATGCATAGTTATTTTTTATCTCAATTTTGTTCAACCTTGGCTTTTAAAATCAACTAACAAGTAACGTAAAAATGTAATTTATGAACTTGACAGGTCCAGTTCCTGTAATTCAACTTATTATTATGGTTTATATTATAGGAATACCTTTTGTCTGCTATGTGTTCTTTTAACATTGAAAAACTAGTTTGCTGAGATATGCATATGAGAGGCTATGAAATATTTTGCTATTAATGAAATTCACTTTAACTCATTAGCTCATTATATTCATTTTTAATACCTGTTAAGTAATGAGATAGGTACGTATTTTGCTCTCACTACTTGACCCACATGCATGAAAATTATGAAATTCTGAATATACACATGTACAGGAAAAAAGGTGGCATTAATTATGTGGGTTGTTACTTCTGAAATTTCAATTTTATTGTATTACAAAAGATAGTTATTTCTCAATTTTCTAAATTTTCCAATTGCTTAACTTATTATAATTATTTTTATAACATTTATGTAATAAAAGAAGTCTATTCTAGATTTATTCCTTTTGATTAAGGTTTTTTTATATTAGAACAGTTAAAGGTAAAACAAGATGGAATTTAGTTCAAATGTCTTTTGTTTTATTACTATTTTTAGAAAGTTCACAAATTACATTTGCAAACATGAAAGTTTAAAATGTTAACACATATGAGTGCAATAGAACCAACTTGCACCATAGTGAGGATAATTATTAAAACATATTTCGGCAAGCTGAAAGCTTCTCAGATTTTAATAAACTGATAATAATATGTTTTAGTGGAAATTTATTTTAATTAGTAACAATAAAATTATGTAAAAGTAAGTAATTATTTAATGTAGGTATACGATAGCTCATAATTATGCATCATCATTTGAATTTTTAAAAATTCATTTTATTTTTTATGATTTTATATTTACAGGGTGTAAAAAGTAAAAGTCTCCCAGTCCCTTTGTTCATTCTAGATATTTGGTTTGTATTCATCAAAAGACAGCTTATTTAATTTCTTTACCTATGATTCTCTGTGTATAACATCCATCTTGATTGTATATTTTCGATTAGGTATACATTGCCGGTATCATTTGTAAAATTAGCAAAACATGTTTTGGATTAGTATACAGAGTTTGTCTGAATACTAAAACATTTGTTGAACGAATATTTTATGAATGAACTAGTAGATCTAATCTAAAGTACAACAGAA
>VTPC01003161.1:20293-48543 GCA_011009095.1 Ignelater luminosus
TATATGTATAATTGGGCCTGAAAATTGATGCAAACGTTCTCAATTGTTAATTGCATCTATTTTGTAAATTCTTTCGACACGTTTGTTATTTGGAAAAGTTTTACGTTAAAAGTTTATGTCACACAGATAATATTAAAACATGCAATATGCACGTTACATAACATCATTATCTTCTAATTAAAATATTGATCTCACTTTCAATAGGCAAAATTAAATAATTTCTTTGCTGATTATAATTATTCTAGTTTACACAATATTTGGGTTACATAAATTTAAAATGTATCCGTCATGTTGTATGTAGAACAACTGATATACAAGATATAATATTGTTAGTATCAATAAAAGTTCGAGGTCATTTAGTGTATGAAAATATTAAATTTTCAACTCTTCCTACTATAATTATTGAAAATTCTGTATTTACGCCCTCGCTTTAGTTTATAAAGTTAATTTTTCCACTTTTGTATTGCCATTGACCTATTTAGCATGCGGTTAGTCAGTTCTTCCGGCGATAATGCAAAACAAAGCAATTACACGTGATTAATGCTTGTTTCTTTTAACCGTCTTTTGTATGTTTGTGTTTTATTGTTTATTCACGTTCTTATGATTATTAAGTGGCAAAGGTTGATTCTTAGTCAATTCGTAAGGTGCGTGTGTTGTGTGGTTTCTGGTACCTAGAATGAGTCTGAGTTGCACTTTCAGAATAATTACGTCAAATTAATTTATTATTATTATGCAGACCTTGACGTACAATATGTAGATGTGTACTCGTGTGTATTCGGTCTCGATTCTATTATAATGAACGTAAAACAAAGCAAACTTAAAATCGTTATAATTATAGCAATTTATGTATTGTCATTTCTTGTTACTTTCGTTCAACAATTTAAATTGTTTTTAATGTAAAATAAATTGTATAATTTTAGGTTTTCGTGTAATGTCACAAATGTGATTTTTGCTATTTCTATCGAGGTCTAAAGAACATTATACAGTATAACTGAACATTATTTATTAGTTATTACTAATCTTTTTAGTACTTGCTCAATAAAAGTTTTTACAGCCATCAATAATCAATTTACTATCTAGTACTTATGTATTTTAGTATTTATGATGTGTGTACTTTAGTTGCACTGTTAATCGTTATAATAAGGATCATTACGAAATAAAATGTTTTATAGCAAGACAGATTAGTTGCAATAAATAATGATGATTATAAAAACTAATACTCTAATAATGAAAGAAACAAATATATTTCTATGTTACTATATGTACAATATAGCCAAAACGAAAAAATAAATGCTTAAAAATATGTATTTTAATCAAGATCAAGTAGGTGGGCACTTAAGATTACTAATTTTTCAGTTCAAGGTATATTTCATTTTTTTTTCAGATATAAACAATATCAAGATAGAATAAGTGTTTTTATTTTTTCCCAGAATTTCGCAGCAACTTAAACACGCGAAGTTTTTAACAGAACAGACCGAGATAGGAAATTTGTTCTTACATGGATTTTCGGTTCATGATCATGATATTTCTTAAGTTATAGTATCTGTACAGCTTAATTAAGTCTCAGTCTTAAGGTAGGCACCACAACCGATATGACAGAGTGTCATTGATAGCGTTATATGACCTCATACTATGGAGAACAATGGTTTGCCTGTAAGCCCAAAGTTGATTGTCTCCTAAAATTATCTTCACTCTGAGGTAGGAGCTGAAAATAAGATTTTTCCAATATCAAATTCTAATGGTTTTCAGTAGTGTACATTCTAGTTTGGCCTAAATATTCAAAAATAGTTTTATCTTGCAACAACAAGTATACAGTTGGTGATAAACTATAACTCAATAATACTGTTATATTTGAGAATACGGACTATTTCTAGAAACTAGATCTTTGTCTACTATTAGCCCATATAGCACATGGACATCCAAATTTCAGCAGATGGATGTCCAGTGGACGTCCGTTTGTCACAACTTTGGACATTCTATGGACGTCCGTTACTGGACGTAATTTGTACATTCTTTTGTACGTAATTTGGACATAATTCGGACAATTTTTGGACATAATTCGGACGATGTTTGGACATAATCTGGACGACCTTTGGGCATAATTTGTACGATTTTTATAACAAATGGATGTCCAGTAGACGTCCACCAAAGGTCGTCCAAACACGGACGTGCAATGGATGTCCAATTTACGTCCATGGACGTCGGGACGAAGTTTGGATGACAAATGGACGTTCGGTGCTATATGGGAGATGCTATGTTGCTTGTTAAATCTTAAAACCCAAACTAAACTAGTTCTGAACTTTGTCAAAATCTATCTGTTAAATATTAAGGCTAATAAGTTTAGAATGCAACTAAACGGTTTTGTCTTCTTTTGCAAACTTTGCCAAACTTTGTTTTGTTTGTCCAAGAGCTAAAACAGTCAACAATAATCTTTTGTTTTCCTTAGAAAGGTTGCATTTGCTCTTTTCTTCTTTTTTCTTTTTCTTGGTATAGGATCTGAGTTTTTGTCGTTTTTATATTTATCATGTCCGATTTTCTAGAAATTCTAAATTCATCTTAACTAGAACCAAAGAAACTCCAGAAAAAAACAAGTATTATAGAAATACACTAAATGGAGCTACTGAAGATATAATTAATGGAAATAAAATCATTTCCGGGGGTGCAGCATTTTATGAAATCCCAGATTCAATATTGTGACACTACGTCGCCAGTGCTGGAAAAAAAAGATATCTAAGGAAGGAAATGTAGGATAAGGATGCTAAACTCAAAGAAGAATTAGGTGCGACGACGTTGATTCGAAGTATCCAGAGAAGAAGTACGAGATTTGGTTCTGCTCTATGTCAAGACAAATAAGCTATTAACAAAACTTTGAAGATGACCACCTAGGAGAACAATGGTTTCTAAATTTTTCTAAACGTAAAGATCTATTATTTAAGAAACCGCAAGGCGTGAAAGTGGCAAAGAAGAATCAATAAATCCCATTGACCATCTACAAATCTACAATTGAAGATTGAAGAGCTTAACTTAAAAAATAAGCCAGAACCGATATTCAAGTGATTCTTTCCAAACCAAAATTCAGCGCCTGGCTAAACATTGCCTCAAGAACTTTTCCAAGGTATTTCACAAAAACCATTTTTCCAAAAAGAACGTCCAATCCTTTTAGTATTCGTTGAGCATTTGCTTACACGTCTTGTGATTCAATTAGGAGAGCAATTGATAAAGGAATCATCAAGCTGTAACTATATTATCAATGCTTTAAAAGCATGTACAGCTTTTTGCATAAATAATGTCGCATCACTTCTTTAATGAAGCAATTAACTAAATATACCAAATCTAATTTCATATTAATTATCCAAAGTCGTCTTATGAGCTCTTAGGAAACAAGTTTTATGTAATTAATGCTAAATCAGATTTCGTGTATTTGATCAATTCATTCATTAAGAGAATGTAGTGCGACATTATTTATGCAAAAAGCTGTACATTGTACATCCATTTAAGAAGATGGTCCTAATTGCTATCAAACTTCAGAACGGATATTTCTGGAATCAGATCTTGAGAAATATAAAATAAGAAAACTAATTCTGCTATTTCAAGTAATAAATCTGTTCAAAATCCAAATGACACACAACCAGGGAGATATCGAGCCAACCCGCATTGAACCGGTTCTTAATGCATCCAATTCCCAACAAAAAGAAATTTAGACACCCAACACCAAATTAGTATCTTCTGAGTGTTGAAATTTTCCATCAGAATAATATCGAATTGGACAATATAGAATCTACACTTGGCCCTTCGGGCATGGAAGCAATCTCTCTGTGCAAAAAAGGAAAATACGACTAGAAGAAAAGAAATCATTCAACCAAAGCAAAGAAAGATTTTTGAAAGCGCGGAAATTATAACCACAGAGAAATATTTCAAACAGAAACGACAGGAAGAAGAATAAAATGAAATGAATGAGAGAAAGGCAGCTGCTATCTAAAAATCAAAAGGTAACCAAAGTATTTCTAGGGACACACCGAAATAAAGTTCATCAACATTGAAACTTATAAAATTAAAACTTGAGAGCTGTAATAGTTGTTTCACAAATATTCGTTTATGACAGCAGAAGTAGAAAGCAGAAAATGAGTACTACTAATAAAAGCAAGGACAAATTCGGTGTACCGCTCACTTCTGGAAAACAAAATTTCCAGATAACTTGTGACCAGAAGCAAGATTTCAGTTAGAAGTAAGGCAGGAAAACACCTATTCAGATTGATTGAAATACGTGTTTTTAGTTTCTACTTATTATCTATAGCAAAACAGAGTTTCTTTTCACAGAGATAACAAGAAAGGACTTCTCATAAAGGATTTTGTGTTCGGGTTCGTGTTGATGTTCAGCAACTGCAGAAGTAAAGAAAGAATCTACTGTGGTAATACATTTATTATGCATGTCTATTTGAACACCCTTCGATGATGTTTCGTGAAAAAGTAAAAGGTAAGAAACTGAATTGAATCTTTCAAGTTCAGGACTTAGCAAGTTATTGTCATAACTTAACATTTCTAAATGCCTTCTTCCTTCCCCCTATACATGTAATAGTTGATAATACATAATAGGTTATAACTTATTACGATTTATTTAGTATTACTTTATTATGCTGTGCAGACGATGGGTACAAATATTGTCCCCTAACTGTGAACTCTAATAAGCAATATCCTGGATTATAATCTATACTGTTTTAAGCCTATGTAAAAAGTGGGAGTAAAATTTAAAAGATGAGCACTACTTTCAATAACCTTCTTTTTATCAAAAATTTAATTTAAGATGACGTAGTTACAATAAATACAAACGATTAAATTCGAAAATTATTTGCGCAGCATACTTGGCATTGTGATGCAACAATAAATGCGATAAAAAATATTTAAGTTATATTTAAAATTTAAAAAGACGTCCGTCCATTCGAGATGTTACATAGTGTCATTAACTTCTTGGAAGTAATTATCATCTTGTTTACTTAATTAATTTCGGCGTTATATTTAATGGAATTATCAGATACAAATTATTTTGCTATAATCCCAACATCCTGCTGTATATTGCAATATTATTTATGTACTACTTATAAAGATGATTGATTAATTGCCATTTGGTACCATTACCACAAATTTAATTATTTTAACAAAAGTTCATAATGGTGTTTGTAAAGCAATAAAGATATTTTTGCATTTATTAAAAAACTATTTAGATTATTTTAACTAAAAACTAATTTTGTTTTTAGGCTCGTTTCCTACTTCTTAATAGCAGTTACGTGCATTTTTTTAATTTTTTTTTCAGATTATTCTAACCCATTAACTTAATCGCAAAACCAGTTAATTCTATTTTTCTTTTTTTTTTTTTTTTGAAAAAACAAAATGTACAATATTACCAAGACGTTAAAAAACTCATGTCGGTTTAATGCCATGAAAATCTCGAGGATAACCACTATATTCCAGACAGGATGAACACAAGCGACTTCATTCTTTTATGCGGAAAACAATTCTGTTAACCATAAAGTTTTTTGGGAGACCTTGGCAGTTGCCATTCTACTTTTATTTTTATTTTTATTTAATAGCTTTAAAATTTAACAATACACAAGAGCATTTATATTGGAAAGAACCAGGCTTTTGTTCTTTCTGTTGCAATAATAATAATTGATGTATGTGGGTTATCTATGTATCTGGCAATAATAATTATTACAATCGTATGCGTTGGTAATAATCAATTATAGCAGTGACAAGCAGTTCAAGTATATGTAGTTAATTTTAAACTTGGAGTCTACTGATGCTTTGTTTTTATCAAATTTTTGTTTTCATAATTGTGTGCAAGAAAACATGCTTATCAATTTTCTTCTGTTGCTTGGTTGTGTTTTAATTCTTTCAGATCTGTGTTTTTGTCTACATTCGTTCAGTATGAGATATAAACATTTTTTATAAAAATTTAATAGTTTTTTTTAAATTAAGGTCATTGCACTATAAATCATCTCAAATTTTCTCAACGGGAATGAAACTGAAAGATAAAGAAATTTGACAGAAAGATAATGTTTTCGGTCCAAGTTAAACATTCTTTAAATTCATATTTTCATTCTTTTTTGCCCAAGAGAAGAATCCAATCTTCAAAAGGGAAGTCATTTTCAGAGAATGTTTCTAACTTTGATCTTGACGTAATTTTTATGAATCATTGCTATTCTGCATCAAATTACAAGACGTTGTGAGAATTTGGGTGCAGCCACCCAAGAGAGCAAACAAATGTCAATGTGACTAACTTACCTTGTACTTACCTATCCTAATAATTTTACTTTTATCGAAATGTTTACGGAAACTAAGGAAATTCCAAAACCAATCTACAAAAATATCTCTGTGGTTTGGTATTTACATACTTTTGCTATTTCCATTTTTGTCTTTTTAAATTTACCAACAAGTATTGTATTCTCAAGAAAACAAAGTTATTGTCAACCAGTTATTACTACTACGTATATCCTAACAAAAATAACAGCGCCGCTGTATATAGAAATACCAAAAGATATTACTAAGAAAAATTGATGGCGACTCAAAACAAAAATCTTAATGATAATGTGATTTGGCTTGGAGGTCCTTAAGTATTGACGAAATCTGGAGAAGGATTTAACATGTAAAGGGCTAGTAATCATGCAAAAATAGATGGACGACTTTCAAAGAGTGAACGCTTTTTTATTTCGCTTCAGATTATTATTATAGTAGCACATAATAAAACTTTGAAACCAAATGGCTGTGACCTTTCCTTGTGGTAGTTTCTCATAAAACCACGTCCTCTGATCTCACGATACCAGTGCTCATTATCAAATTCTTTTTTGGAGAAAATTAGTTTCTATTTTTCTTTTGATCTTTAGCTTAGCAGATCTTTGATTTTGCGAATCTCTATTATGCCGAGGACCCAAAGTACAAGTTTTAATAGTTTCCCGTACTGTAAGAACACTTTATTTTTAATCTTGGCTGGACAAAAAATGAAAACAAAAACCAATCAGTTGAAATTTGCAAGATGCTATTTATTGAAAAATATAGGGCACTTAGAAGTTCTTGCCAACTCAAGAATTTTGGCACAGTAACAGCACCCAGCTGACTACCGCCTGCTTTCGTTCAGAAACACCTTTAGATAAAACTTCTATGTATGTAGGTAACTGGAATTTAATCTAGTTTGGAATATCTAAATCCATGTAGAGCTTTGCATCCTCCAGTAGAGAGGTTGCAAGTGAAATTTTTCAAAAACTACGCCTATCACTAATGGAGATTTGTTATGTCCAAAACCAAGTTTACCAAGATAAACAAAATTAAACATTAAGGTTAAAAATATATTTTCAGACTAAATCCGTCATTTATTATCAGAAAACCTAGTAGGTCTTATAGCGATCGTATATCCAAAAATAGTCAAAATCGGCTCGTTAACTGCGTTAGCACAAGCTTGCCAGATCCAAGAAAGTATATATATAGTCTAGATTACATACCACAGTAAAATTTTAGGTTTGAATGGGTTGATTCGATGAGCTTATCAAAACGGCAGTTTTCGGTATCCAGAAGCATATGGACGCACAAGTCGCAATAAAGCAGTAATGAAAGAGAAGCAAAGGATGAAGGCAAGCAAAAGACTTCACAGATGGAACAGATAGATCCAAATCTGATTGGTTATTGGTAAAAGTAGAGAGACACTAGATATTCTTATGGAAGTCCTTTCAGGCCAGGGCAGGCGTAGAAAATCTCTCTCTAATACATCTCGTCAGAAATTTAAAAGGGATGCCATGTGGACGTTTTAGTATCGTAAGACATCTAAGGAAGTTAAAATTTTAAGATTGTTGGCACAGTAAAGGCACAGCTGTCATCTGTCCTATATTGTCACCGATTTCCGTCTTTATTTTACTAAACTGTGATAGTAACGCATCTATTACCACCAAAGCTTTTGAGGTTATGTCTATCTAATGCTTTGAAGACTTCTAATGCTGAATTTTTAATTTCTTTGAATTTTATCAGTGTTTTTTTTTTATAAACATAATTATCATAATAGCCATATCTAGTTAAAAATTGCGAAAAAAGTACGTCAATATATTTCCTAGGTATAATTAGTTACAAACATCACATCTCATCATTATGGTTAATTTTAAATAATTAGTATAAAGATATTAACAATAAGGAATAATTAAGGTATATCACGAACACTACTCGAAAGCATTTGTGAAGGTCGGTCAAAGTAATCCGTTTTATCTTTTGGAGAACACCGATATCTACACGAGAGATTAAAAAGGATTTCATATGTTTTAGGAAACAATTCGAGAGATCAGTTTGTTAATTTTTATTACATATTCCAACTTAGAGAATCTTTTTGTTATTATACTATATTATTAGTTAATTTAATCTAGATATTGATTTCTTAGATTCATTAATTAAATAATTATTTATTTTGTTAACGAACTAAATAACTAAATACGTAATAATAATTATTATAATCAATATATTACTTAATATTATTTGTTTATTTAAGTTTCTCCCTAAGGCTTCCTATTGGATTAGCTTAGTAAAAAACATATTTCACATTTTGTTTTCAATATTAACCTTGAAGATAAGTTTATTTTTGTCAAATACGCCGCAGGTAATTCGAATATGATTGTAAAAATCAACAATCGCTACACTTCTGATTAATGATTATTAATTACTGTAGGTCTTAGTTATGTATATTAAGTTCTTGTTTTCCTAAGAGAAAACTTGCGTTGTTCTAAATAAAGAATGTGTTTGAATGTTGCACCTTTGTCTCAATACACTAAAATTGTTTTTGTATTTCTGATTCATATTAATATTTGAATGTGACTCGTTTTTGATAGTTTGATCGTAATGCAATTTACTGTTTTGAATGTTATTATAATAAATACGATATTCTAATGCATATTTATATACAAATTACGTTTGTGATTAAAAATCGAAAACCTGAATGGAATATTTGTAGTTTGCAAAAAAGAGCGGAGAACTATTCAAACATACCCAAAAAAACCAGTTCAATGTTCATGATATGTTAAATGTTGTTGAACCAAACTGGACCGCAAATTTAACTGTTAGAATCGAAAGTGTGAAAGTAAATTTGTGAAGAGAGAATGGTCCAATGATGCAATTTAATTATATCCAAGGTTGCAAATTAAAAGTTAAGGAGGAAGAAGTGAAAACAAAAAGAGCCTTCTGCAAATTTATAACTTGAAAAGAAAAAAAAACTAGAAATTATCTTCTATTCCCCTAGGAAACTTTGGGAAAGAATATTATATTCCATGATGACATACTTTTACATTTTTCTAAATGTAAATAATAATTGGTGATTCTTTGATTTTGAATTCTAATGTTTATCTAGTATGTAGTTGTCAACCTCTTTGTACCAGTAGGTTTCCTTTTATAGTACATTTCATGATGAAAACGTGCTAAGAAATTTTATTATAATATTAATTTTGCATTATTGCTACTACTTTATCAATATGTAAATCACTGTTGCATAATATATGAATAACGATGTTTTTTTTATTTAGTATTTAACTGCATATGCTAAAAATAGCTTTAAACAGTAAAAAAATGATGTTAGACTTGGAGTTTCCTATAGCTAGTTTTTGCACACAAGTACAAGGTAACAATCTTTTATCGGAGTGATATATAGTATAGTATACAGACATTTAACAATTTGTAAATTTCTGAAGATGATGGCAAGATAAAAATAAATAAAAATCTTAATTTCTATTGGAAAAAGATATTGTCTTACTTGCTTTTAGGATATTGCAGTTGACTAATTCAAGCTAAAATCAGATACATACAATCTTTAAAGGTATAATGAAAAGATAACGCAATAAAAGGAATTAAACTTTCGATATTGTTTGATAAGTAATACAAATGACGTTACTTGTAGATTAAAATTTTAGTAGTTCCATTGTTTGATTTACGTAGATAATGACTCCTCGAAATGATTTGATGATTTTTAAATAGATTGCTTCAATTAAATGTCTATAGTGTAAACGATTACTAGTCTTTGTAAATTCCCCCCTTAAATTTCTTGTTAAGTTAGTGGTTGCAATTATAACACATAAATGCATTATTGTGGTTTTAAGTTATTTATAGAATCCAGTATTTTAGTGTATTATACATATATATGCAATTCTACTCATAAGTTGTAATTATAAAATCAAAAGGTTATCAGAAATTAAAAAGCTTTTTTGTAGTGTAGTACTACATAATCTACATAATCTCATAAATATTAATGATGTTAAAACAAGTAAAAGAACCGAAGTGTTATTGGGTGTTTTCAAAAGAAATCTTTATGAGGAATCAAATTTATCTTGCATTTCTTGTACACACTGGAGAGAAACCCTTTAAATAGTGATGACATCTCGTTCCAACAAATTTAAAACTTAGCCTGCAGACAGAATCAGTAGCATAAAATTAAGTGAGATATTATTATCTCTTCCAGTATTAATCAAAGTAGACATCAATATGAATATTGGTTTACTGTCCAAAGTTTCTACTTGAAATCAAAATACATCAATGGCTGATTTTGTAAGATTTTATGCGAATCCTAAATTTACAATATATACTATATTAACCATAAGATAAGTTCTGCGAATTGATAAAAGTCCTGTTCAGCTTTGCTCCAAATGTGATTTTACAGTCTAAGGTACATCCTTGTGGCACAAGATGATTCACTGATAGTTTCATAAAAAAAACCAGATATTACTTATGTTCACAAGTAATGTAAGCTATAGATAAAATAAATAGGTTGCAAAATATCAAGTGATTCTCTTAGAAACAACGTTTAGAAACGTTGAAAACATCACGCAGCTGAACACCTCTTAAAAGATTTTTGCATTGTTTCATAGATTCTATATACAAGTAATATGTGATATTATATCGCATTTCGAAGTTTGGGAAGCTATAGCTAAGGCAAAAGGAAATAACTCATAAATGGTAATATTTTATATCTGAAAATGATTCACCCTGTATTTAATAATTCTTATAAAATGATTACAGATATTTTTATAAATTCTTCTTTCACATTTAATTATTGTAAATTTAATGACCCATCAAGTTTCTAATTTTGCTTTTTTGGTAGGTGATAAATAATAATTACAGAAACTTCCTTAAATTCTTTGTACCTAAAGAATTTTATTTACCATAGACAGTAAAATGTCAAGCTCAAATTGTTGATTTCAATTCAAATTAATTTAGTTACAACAGGAATTTTCCGTTGAGTACTTATTAATTAAACAAATTTGAAGATGAAGACACAAAGAAATATTTTGTAATCGTTGTAATGAATAGAAGAAATTGTGCAGATTCGTAAAATATTCCTTTATATAATTTTGCATTTACATCATGTGCAATTATATAATTGCGCTAATTTGTGTTAATTAATCTACTTTTTTATAAATCTCTCTTTTCTGATAACTTTGACTCTTCCTTATTAGCAATATCAAATTTAAAAAGTTACACACATTACCTATGTAACTGCTTTCTTAAATTTTAATTTGTAATATCGTTAACACAAAAAACCATTATTCAATAAAAGAAAATAGATGCACGCTTTCGCAACAACTTAATTAGTTAACTGAAACCAGTTATTTTTTCCAATGATATATGTATTGGGTAATTCGGGTTAAAAAGCAATGAAACACGCACGAACATAAATGTAATCTATGATAATAAAAATAATAAAAGAACTATCAACATACCTATTCGAAATCGTGTCATGGACCACATACACGTGGTGTAACTTATATTATCGAACACTAAATCAGCAGGTGGTCTCTTTGGAAATACGTGCTTCTTCATCTGTTCCTCTAGATTATTTGTATGGAATCTATAATTATTGTTGCATGTTTCTAAAAGATCTGCACCATTTGTTGACACCACTAATTTAGTCATCGCTTCACAAATTGCGGCTTCGCCGTCGTTCGACGTTGATGTTAACGACGTACTACTTTGGCAACATTTCAAAGGACTCGTGCTCCTATTTTTATCCTCTTTCGCTGTTAATGCCATGGCTTTGGCTGTTGCACTTGACATTCGTATTGTAAACAATTCATTAACTTTATCGATAACTTATTTAAATATTATTTATTAAGAGAATGTTCGCAAACACATTTAAAATTATTAAAATATTTAGTTACTAATTATTTATATTCTGTCTTGTTAAAAGAATTATACCGGCGGAAATTTTGAATGCTATACGTTCGCGGTACTCCGCGTTCGAAGTGAAACAAACGAACGCTGCACACCAAACAATGTTTATATAGGGGGGCTGTGAGATAACAGTCAGTATCAGCAGCTGTCAATCTAATCAAGTTCACTCTTCGTTTTAATCGTGCAGTTGTCAGGCGAAGCGGATAGCTGATAATGCTGAAAGCAAAAATGAAATGTGAAAATATTCGTTTAATTAATTATTATGTTAATCAATTCCAATTCGTCATACAATTTAAAACAGAATAATGCAAGAGGTGGATGATACAAAATAGAATCTAAAACAAGCCTGGAAAACTGATGAATTGAAATTATTTTTATTAGCGAGTTACGATGTTACCACAAAAATTCCTCTGTTTAAATACAGTTAGTGAAAGTTTTGGATATTTCTACTTTTTACGAGTGAACGTTAGGATGCTGATGTTAATGAACAACTATCGAGTATTGTGGACTTGTTAAATAGTATCAAAATAGAGGTGTTAAAACATGTTTTGATACTTTGTTATTCAGCATTAATCTTGGTTTTTACAAAATTTGTAAACATTTATAGCAATAAATTGAAAGTAAATAAAAATAAAAAATTATTTTACCTTTTAATAGTGTGGGAGATAACTAGTCTGGCTTCCAAAACTAACCAACAAAATCAACTAATGATATTGTATGCGAATTCGATATTCGCTCAAATGATTTCCAATTTGGAATTTTCCTTACGATCACATCATATTGTACACAAGGAAACCTTCATTTTGTGATATAAGGGAAGCAGAATTAGGCGAATCATAACAGAAGTCACGAATATCTTAATTATTATAATCATGAACGGAAATTTACAAGTTGAATTAAAAAATAACTCGCTTCGGGAATTTTCTGTTCTAGTATTTACTCTTGTGTATTAAATTGTAAATAGTACTTATCTAGGAAGAAAACAAACCTGGGACCTTTTGCAAACAAATTAAAATTTTCCTGGAGAACAATTATATTTCTTGCTCTACTTGACATGCAAATGTGCTTTTTCTGTGTTTTCTAATGAGTCTTCGTGCTTTTCCTATCGAAATACATTTTTTCTTACAATAAATACAACAGAAGAGTTTTTATCTTCAGAATATCACTAACAAAGTAAAATTTGCCTATCTGCGATCCTAAACCTATGTTCTACAATTTCTGAATAATTTTAGCAATTTAGTAATAACGAATAATCGTCAACAATAATCTGTAACTTTTTGTTTCTTTTTTGCTACGACAGCTATTATTGGTATAAAATGAAAGCTGATTCTATGCAGCTCTCTAAAATCGTGCTAAAAGATACAGAGTGAACAAAAAACTGTACGCGCCGCTCATAGAGTCCTTCTTGCTCCGCAAATTGTTGGATTAATTATTAATAAGGTCCCTCCGATTTTTTACCTCATGAGATTTTTCAGTAATGATAAAATTCTATTGACATGTCGCAGAGCAAGACGCAACTTTGAAGCTTAGCTTCTAGCTTCTTGCTGTATTAATCTCAACCAACCGTTGAAGTTTTTATCTACCTTCCTGGACTCTTCCACCAGGTTTACCATATTGAAGATATGTTTCTTTGCCAAACCTGCTAATACGATCAGCTGAAATAAAATTCTTAAGACATGTAGCAAAGTATATGCTGAGAGATCATAAAATCAGAATTAGAGATAACTGAATGGAACAAATGCAATAGACGATGGCCGTATCTCCAAACAAATTCGTAAATAACAGACCACGAGGAAGAAGAAGAATAGGTAGTTTTGACTTACATAAAACCGGAACGAACCAAAAGGTTTAACCCCTGAAGATGATGAAGACATACAGATACAGGAAAGAGATAAAAAGTAGAAACGATTGCGCTAGATACAAAAGTCAAAGAGAGGTTTTGAGATAGGTAGCAACCATCACTGACAGAAACAAAAATAATGCCAACACAAGAAATTAATAGAAAAGAAAGAAAACAAAGAACAATCGTTTTGTAAAATTAAAACCTAGAAACTAAGCGAACAAAAAACTAAAGAAAAATGGAAACGAGATTATAGCAACATATAAATAGAACACATGAATATATACGCGATGCGGTGCAGCAGAAAACTGCGGGACCATTATTATGAAGAAAAAAACCAATAAGTAGGTATGGTGGATAGAAGAAGTAAAAGAAGTCACAAAAGAGAGCTTGTATATATAAAAGAAGAAACGACAGAATCATACAAAGTACACAAGAAAACACAAAATAAATGGTATTTAAAGCCCAAGAGAAGAACATGGAAAAATCTTGGATAAAAGATGAGGAATCAGTAATTACTCTACAAGGTGGAAAAAAGCACATGGAAGAGACATAACAATGAAATTAACTATATAGAGGTAAACTAGACTAAAAGAACTGTGAAATATTTTCAACCAGGAAGAAGACGAAGACATAGAAGAAATAACACGAAAATCACACGTGGAAAACAAAGACTCATGAGAAGATATTATAATGAAAGAACTGGAAAAAGTCATTAGAAAGGATAAGATAGAAGAAAATACTTTTAGAAATATTGAATAAAATGATGAAAAAGAATAAAATCCCTAAAGACTGGGAATTGGCAATAATTCTACCATACAAAAGCCTGTGAAAACAAGAAAGACATCTCCCTGCTACTAAGTGTAGCAGAAAAAATATATCTAAGTATCTTAACAGAGCGTTTAAAAACAGTAATAGGACAAGTCCTGGATGAAGCACAAAATGGGTTTAGAGCAGCAAGATGAACGACAAATGCATTGTTCATAATAAAAAGTACATTGGAACCTATAACGAAACTATACCTATGTTTTATTGTCATTCGTTCGATTCAGTACTGAGAAACAACATCTGGAATATCCCTAACAGGAAAAATGTGAATACAAAATTAATATTTAATATAAAAAATAACTGTTCGGACCAAAAGCAGAGTCTTATAAAAATCTGAAACGACATTTAGGGTAGGACAAGGAGAAATATAATAAAATAAATAGACAAAGTGATAAAAGAATGCAGAAATAAGTCAAAGAAGACAACATAAGATATTACAATATGAGAATTGTGACGATAAACGAACTAGCATTCGCAGATGATCTAGTTCTTTTGGCAAATAGGAAAGATCTACAATCTTCATATTTGAAACGAAAAACTGAAAAAACTCAGCTGAGAATAAACGGGGACAATACCAAGTAATCAAACAAAATCCTTCAAAATAGCTCAGGGGAAAAACTACACATATCTGAAATAAACAGCAGGTATAATTTGATACTAATAAATTGAATTCAATTCAATATCAGGCATGCCTTATAAATGTCTTTGTTTGTTATTGCATGCTCTGATGAAGTCTTTTTGGATTACAGTATATCAACAAATTCACAGAAGCTACGGAGTAGAGCAAGAGGAAGTATAAAAGGTGTTGCAATTTAAGTATTGAGTGACTGTTATCACAGAAAATGGAAGAATAGAGACTTGGGCGTTAAAGAAAGACAAAGAACAGACTACAAGTAAGTGAAATGAAGATCTTAAAGAGAGTAACAGGTTCAAATCTGATAGATAAAGCAAGAAATTAAGAAATAAGGAGGAGATGCAAATAGAAGATAAAGTAAAACAAAAATCAATGTGATGGTTTTGACATCGGGTTAGAATACCAGCGACATCGGCGCCCATATAGGGGGGGGGAGCAGAGGGGGCCGTGGCCCCCCTGAGAATAGTGCAATGTATGCCAATAAAGCGTATTTTGTTTTAATTAAATTTATTTTTAAAAAACTCCGTAGAACGCATCCCATGAAAAATAAATAAAATTCTTCTTTTTCATCCTTTCTTAAATATATTTAAACACAAATACATGTCTTCTAAATGATAAACTAGGACAAGGTATTTTAAAGTTTATGACATATAGGGTTCGGATTTTTAAGCCCAAAAAACTGACTAAATGTGCAAGCAAAAATGACCTTACAAATACGAAAATATGACCAATAAAATGCAAAATATGACCTAAAAACTTTTTATTAAATGTCACTATCATACATTAAAAACTGTAAAAAAGTAACACTTAGTTGTCTTCATACTTCTATTGTTTGAGCTTGTTTTGCTTTATTGATCTATTTTGACTGTGAATTGTACTGAATGACGATGTGTTTCTTGAGACTATCAAATGAAAATGGTCGCCGATTGTCACTAAGTATCGCTTTGTAACAGGAGAAGCAGGACGTTATAGGAGCATACTAAATAAACAAACATACACTCATTGTTTTCGGTTAATGCATCTCCATTTAGTACATCTCTTCTTTTGTACAAAGTACGGTAACAATTGTTTTGACTAAAGACATCATGAAGTTTTCTATTCACATTTTCTCCAATTTTTTCACCTGTCAGTTCAATATTGAGTTCCATATGCCCAACAACTGCCAGAGAGTGTTTGATGTCGAAACCAACACCTTCTAACCTAGTAATCGCATTTAATATACCGCCAAAGTTAGATTTGACGTATACCAGCTTTCTTGATAGGCTACTAGAAGCTCCTGCACCATCCTGAAACCAATCACAATGTCCTTGTTAACTGATTCTTTTTTATATTGAATATTAATTTATCAACATCAGGAAGATTCTCGCGAATTTCTTCCGCTAACCTATGCAATTCATGAGCAAGACACGTCACATGTATCATTTTTGGATAGAACAAATTCATACCTTTAGCAGCATTTACCATGCATGGCTCAGCATCAATTATGAAAAGAAGAATGTTGTCTCTTTAATCTTATCTTTCCCACAACAGCTTCATAGCATTATCAAAAAGAATTGCGATATTTGAATGATTAGCTCGTTCTAAAACTGCAGTTGTCAGTAGGAAAGTTTTGCCTCGGGCGATCAGCGTAGAGTATTTCAATAATTGCATTGGCTACACATCTTTCTTTGACATCTGTCGATTCATTAATAGATAGCCATATTTTGTTATCGGCTACACTATCCCGTTTGAGGTGTTAATTGGGCTATTGCCACACTCTGTTGTAATACTTTGCGTTCGCTCTGAGAAGGGCGGTTTGGTTTATTATTTTGCATTTCTAATTTGATTACTACGATGGGTGCTTGAACCACTGAGCTGCTGGAGCGGTCTACTTATGTAGTTTTGTAAGTTCTATGTAAGTTGCATTTCCGTAGGTGGATGCACAGTATGTTACTGTACATGTTGCGCAGTAGGGGTTTGCGCCGTTTGTTGGTTAGTCTGGCTTGTCGGTTTTTCGGCTAGCGCTACGTATGTGGCCTCTTTCAGTTTTGTACGAGTTCTTCGCTCCTCTTCGGTCACTATTTGTGCATTTCACCACATACGTGTTCCGCGATTTTCGATTTATCGTTTTCTCCCTTCTTGATGTTGTCTCTTTGTTTGTTACGAGAATAGAAACAGAAAGATAGTTTTTGCGTAGTGTTGATTCTGTGGGAATAGTTTTGTTACTAGATTTTTCCATGAAATTCTTAAAGTGAGGATTATCTGCTTTATTTAGCGGAATGTTAGCACCCACGATCATTTTACATAATTCATTTGAAAATTCCGACGTTTTATCTGTGGCTATTGATACTGATGTGCTCTCGAAGATTAGACGTCTCTCCTTGTGGGTTTTACACTAAACGGCAAAATTTTAGAAAGAGTTCCAAAGATTTTCAATTTTGTGTTTTTAACAAAAATATCTTTTTACGAAATATAACTAAAATATGACCTTTTCGGAAAAAGTACTTAAAATATGCCAAATATGACTATATGACCAATAAAAATCATTTAATATTGTAAAAAAAAGCTTAATTCGCACTAAAAATGTGTTCGGCATGAAAATAGACGTAAACAAAAATGTAGGACATATGACATCCGAGCCCTACGTGAGTCGTAACAATTAAAAATAACACAAACTTTTATTAGCCCCCCTTGAGAAAAAAGTCTATGGGCGCCCATGATCAGCAACAAGGGAATACCAGCAAAAAGACTAGAAAATGAGGACAATGAAAAAGAAAACAAAAGGCAGACTTGAAACAGACGGATCTAGACTGTAATAGAGCATAAAAAATGGCAAGAGACAGGAAAATGTTGATGAGAATGAAGATCATGGAAAGCAGAAATTAAAAATATGAACCTCAACACTAGTTGGCAATAGCGGGTAAACGATGACAGATTAAGTAATGAAGTAGGTACAAGAATATCACTTATTATTTTAGTTTAGACCAACGCTGCAAGTGATACAACAACAATTAGCAAGGCCATTCCACATTTCTATATATTTATCCAAACATGTACATGAATAGATTTGTTCAAAATTGCAGTAGTTTCTGTATTGCATCCATCTTCTGTTCTTTTGAGAATTTTCCAGCAAATATACAAAAAATACTGGATGCAAGACATAAACTAAGGACAAGCAGAAGAACAACTTTATATTTTAATTTCTGAGTTTTCTGAAAGATCACATGCGCAATATATTTTTACAAAGCATGGATCACAATGTTGCTGGCTGTTTTAATTCGCAGAGATTTCTTGGCAACGTCGCATTGCTGATTTTTACTTTGAACTTATACCCATCTCTAGAAAATAGGAGCTTTTCTTAGCAAAATGGTCCTTAAGAGTTCAGAATAGTTCTTCATGATGAAGAATGCTGAGCTAACTTTAAATAAACTGATTCTCGGTAAAATTGAACATTGCATGATGATGACATCATATGGACAACTTGTAAAGTTAGGTTTTACATTACACGAAGTTACCTAAGGTGACTTCTAACAACCCACCTGCGGTGTCCTACGGTGTTGTCTTTCCCTTTTTAGATGATGACCTACAGTTGGACTTTTGATATCATTTCAAACTATCAGTTGTGAATGATGATCATCGATTGAATATAATTCCTATAAATATCAAGCCAATGATATCGTGCTTTAGTCGTGCAAGTAGTTGTTTTCAGATATAATTAACTACTAAACATTGGAGCACAATCGATTTTTAAATGCCTTGAATAGAGAAGTACATGTTCAAAACCGAAAAATACGAATTCCTGCGTTTTGATTAATTTTTAATTTTCATTAATACGTAACTATAGGCGAAGTATAAGATTACAAAAAAATGCTAGTCAAACCGAAATAAAGTTGTACAGTTAACGCTAGTGCAAGTGTGATTACATCAGCGCTTGTCAGTTTAGTTCACGAATACTGGATATGCTATCTCTAGATTTCCAGCTTTTACTATATCTTCTTTTTTATAATATAATTACAAAGTTTTGAAAATAAATCCTTATTGAATATTCGATATTATGACTGACATAAATCTAATTATTTGGACGTTTAGATAGGCAGTATTGACTTACCATCATCGACATCTAATTCATTGGTAGTGTTTATTCCTATTGAAACAAACTATTTAACTGAAAATGTCGTTTTTCAATTCAACACATGATTGGAGTCCACAATATTGTGTATTTATATTGCACGCATTTTCTGAGAATTTTACACAATTCGAAGTTAAGAAATGCTCTAGTTTACCTTCGATTTATTTAGTAGTTTACATTAAGGAATACAATAGTTTAAATCAATATTAGAAAGTTACATCTAATAATGCCAAACAAAGTAAATCGGAGAAGCGCGAAATATTCTGTTGAAGTCACGCAAAGGTAGTTCCACTTAAGACCTAGTTAGTTCGAGTTACTTGCGTACGACTGCAACAAAATAAGTACTTCATGCGTGCATTACATTCCGGAATTTGCAACAAACAGGTAGCAAGGACATCTCAGCACAATGACATGTGAATATTGTATTATAACCGGAAATGTACGTACTTGTGTATAATATTGTAGCTAGGTGTATTAAAAAGGCTTTTTTAGAAAAATATTTTGGTTGAGCCATAAGGATTAAATATTGAGAAACAAAACCTGGTTTCACAAAAGGAATTCAAATTTGAAAACTTTTAGAGTTTAAAAATAATTACACAAAATCGACGACATATAAAAAATCTATTGATAAAAAAACTCGTTTGGTATTCTAAAAATTAGCAAACTCGCTCGGAGAATGTAACCGGTCAATATACCTACCTGTTCTGTCGATAAATGAGATATGGGAAATTCCATAATTGAAACACTTATTATAAATCAGTATTACTTGAAGGAAAATTACCGTTTCTGGAAAAACTAAGCAAAATAATTAGATTCTTGTGCCCCAGAAATTGAACAACAAATGCATTTTGTACCGAATTAATGTAAACTAAGTATTTCAATTCAGATTAACTAGAAAGATAAGTTAGTTAGTTTTCGTTGATGTTTAACATATAATAGAATGAAATTCAACACTTACTTCTTAACTAAAGTTTGGAGTTTTTAATCAGCTTTCGAAAATGATAACAATGGATTATGAGCACCACGTGGTAGGAAATTCATGCAGTCAATACTTTGTAATCATGTATCCTAAGGTAGTTCCAAATTATAGAAGAGCACTAACAGATTTAACTGTAGGTTGCTTCGTTATCTTTGTTGATTTAGTTTTGAAGTCGCTTGGTAATGAGCATGGGTAAGATGTATTTTTTGGTTTGTTTTCTGCTTTGTCACATTTCATATTGATGCTATATTTTGCTTTGAGCGGCACCATAACTGTAGCATCTTAGCTGTCGCAACGAAATTCTCTTCGGCAGTTAGCATGTCTTTAAGTTAAAGGAAACATTCTGTATCCATCTTAACCTCTTTATAGTAATGCCAAATAGATAAAGGGATGCTCCATTGTTGTTCTTGATTCTAACATTTACAAAATAATAAAAAGTAGAGTAATAACTAATGAGAATATTCCATTTCTCAAAGATCTACACTGACCAATTTAATAAATTGGCCACTACACGACTGAAATCGAAATTTGAGAGACCTCATGCTTTTCGAACACATATCGGCTTTTTCGAATCTGTCTGTTTTTCAAAAGCCAAATATACTATTGGGCTTTTTTATTCTGTCGGGTCGAACCGGACCGAACATAAGCTTTTAGTTTGCTTTGTTTCATTTCTTATGCTTCAAGAATTGGCCTAACTCGACAAATCTCTTCCTTCAGGATTAGATGAAAACGAAGATTTTGAGCACTTACTGTGCATGCTAGGTCTTTTTTATCACTTTTATCATTAAAAGCACAAATAAAGAAAAAGCTATCTGCTGTTGCTGGTGCTGCTGATGTTCAAATCTTGGCGGGTAACAGTTTAGGCCCTTCTGAGCTTCTTTGACCCGAGTGGTGTTGGGACTTGATCGGCGGACGTACATACGATTAGCATTGGTGTGGTTGCTAGATTCTTAGTGTATCACTCTTCTCTTATTTAGAGTTGGGAGACGTGGTGGTTGAGCAGTCTTATAACCATGGTGGGGTGCGTGGCGTGGTGATTGTGGTTTTTTGTTTTCATTTGTCCTAGAGTGATGACTAAGATGTGAAATTGGTGCTGCCTAGATGGAGGCCGCAGAGGCCTATCGGGTTACAGTCGTACTTCGGCCAGCACACTGGAAAGAGGACTTACAGAACCTGGGTGCCTAGATTGCACCCGAGTTAACCTTCAGGAACGGAAGGACTAGCAAACATTGAAGAAACCACTGTCGACGTTTGCATCACGCAGAACAAACAAACATAAAACGAATTTTTTGGTCTTTAGCAACACGACAACATACCTTTGGACTATAGCGTTACTTGCTTTCTTAAGCTGTTTCACGCAGAAGGGTTTATCTTTGATCAGAGATCGTTTGTTCAAAATGACTTTTATTATATGTTCTCCAACCTTAAGCAAAGTTGTAAGTCATTCAGTAACAGTACTAATCGGTTTGCTAACTTTCAATTGATTTATATAATGATTAATACAGATAACTGTTGTTACCGAAATTTCAGGAATCTATAGAGGTATAACTATTATAGTGTCTTTGACAATATTATAAATAAAGCAATTGCTACGCGTTCAAATAACTACCATGATTCATGCCATACACAAAAATCTTTCTGTTATATCTTGGTTGTTGCATGTAATCCAAAGATCCTGACCTCGTGATACCTCTCCTATGACGAAGTTTGAAGTTTCGAGTTTCCTGTTAGATCTGTCATTGAAAAATAATGTTTTTTCCCGTGATTGACAGAATTCGATTAGTCTCATCCATGATTATAAAAACAGGACACGAAAGCGCCGGAAATTTCCCTGCAAACAATAAGAACTAAAAATTGTACGACGAAACTAAACTGTTTGATAACCTTAACTGAACCATAAGTAACCCATTATCTGTTCTCCTAAAAATTATATTCTTTATTCAAGGAGGGGCAAATGCTAATGTTCAGGCATTCAAGCATTTTTTGAACAACAACAACAGGGAGTAGTATGAAGTCATTGGTTATGGTTCCTCCCATGTTATCGTCACTCTGGTTGTTTTTGAGAGTGGGCCGGGTTCACCCCGTGTTCAGAACCACAGGCACCTTTCTTGCCACGCGGCCCGACGGACGTCCATTCTTTAGTGAAGGGGTGAACTATTGTCGAGTTTTACGTTTTCGTGTTCTTTTGGCGTTTGGCTTATCCGCTTGTTCCTTGCTTAAAGTAAGCACACAATAGCGTCTACTACATAACGGTCATTGGTTCCTTAGGAGCCAAAAGACAACAATGAAACGACCGACTAAATCACAACAATATGTGGCCTCTCGTGGACTGTAAAGATCAAATAGTTAATCCTAACAAGTTAAAGGTATGGTACAACGTAAATAATAAATAATAAGAACTTTCTGTAACTTTGCAGTATTTGTTTCAAATGGGATCACTGGATGTGGTGGACTCCCCTGTGTTATATTTACAGAAGTGTTTCATCGATCATCGTGCATAATATAATTACGTGAAATTTGTAAACAATATGGTTTCACAACGTCTTCGGAACAACCGACTACAGTTAAATAAAGTACTGGTTTGACGAAGCAAAAACGGAGTAGATAAATACTAACGAAATAACCAAGGAAATGGATTCTCAAAGAATTATGTTAATATTATTAATAGATTAGATTAAAATGTCAAGGTCACTTCGTTAGCGTGTCTCATTCACTTTATACGCATAAGTACTGAAAAATAATAAATAAAAATAAATTCTAAAAATTCTTATAATTTTTTACAGCGTTTTGCTATGGTTTTGTTTTCTTTGAGCCATTTTTTCCATAAACTCTAATTTGGTTTTTATTTAAAGAGAAATAGATTTCACTTAAAAAACAATTTTTGTTAGTTCTAAAAAAAATTAATGTGTTGCCACTAAATATAAAGTTATTTTCCATCCACTTAGTTTAAAAACAATTTTTATATTTTTAGTTTTATCTAATTATAAACAAATAAATAGCAACTTTCTGAATTAGTACGTTCTGAATACTCTTAAAGCAATTAGTATCATGATTTGGTAATCTTAAAAGATTGCGAAAAGCGTTATCTAATAAAATAATTTTGGTAGGACTATTACTTCTGTAATTAATAGTTATGTAGATCTATAGTTTGTTTTAATTGTAACGATAGCTCTATTTCAGTATTTCAAAACGCAGTTTCTGTCGAAATGCGTTATAATGTCTACTTACTATTATTCTTAAAAGTGGTAATATGTATTTATCTAGATAATTACAATTGTCAGTAGAATATAATTCTTTAGCTTATGTACATTTTCTGTTTCGTGTAGCACATTATTTGTTCTTTCACATGGTATATGTGTAACGATAAGAAATTCTTTTTTGCTAAATTTTAATAGCCACAACATTTTTATCATTTACTTTTTTAATTTAAGATAGCCTTTATCAATGTACGTAAATGGAACATACGACATTTTCGTTGCGCGAACTTAACAAAACAATGACACTGGTATCTAACGAACTCTTACTAACGTAGACTGTGTATCATAAACATATAAATTTTTCTTAAAAGTGTCAGTAGACAGTATACTATCAAATCAATGGATCGTAGCATACCTATGGGTTAAAGACTTAAAGTCGTGTATCGAGCTGTGAAGGCAACTCCATAAAAAGGGGAACATATTAAAAGAACAAGATTATCCTGATGCCACTGCATAAAGCTGTCATAACCTACATTTACCAAAATATCCAAAAAGATACTGAATGAAATTCGGGCAAAAATATATTTGACGAAGATGTTTAACTTACTGTTTCTCAATTGTCTAATATGAACTTTGGATACTATATTGGAAAAGAGCGTTCAAAATCAGCTCTTTTCAAATTTCCGGCAAACAGTTACAAATCAACATTGGGTCCACGTTGAAAGGACAACACAAACTTGTTAGCTGCAGTCTACCTTGGAAGGTTTGTTTCCATTAAAAGGTAATCTAGTTGCAAGTCATTGCATATTTCTAATCTAGTTTCATTAAGAACGAGACTTTACACCCATGTGTAAAACAACATAAGCAAGTTGGATGATTGGTATTAGAACTTGCTTATAAGTAGATAAGCTATCGCCCAGTCTGCCTATCAAAGCTTGTATCGGAAAGAAATGCTTCAATTCATAATACCAAATCTCCATGGATACCAAAGCTTCTAAAGAAATTTTCGTTTTGGGATATGATTAAACGCTTCGGCAAAGTCTGAGTATGCCAATAGGTTATTCTTTTTCTAAAACTGAATCTACTTGATGACACAATCAAAAAAATTGTAGATCAAAGTTTTAGGTACTCAATCGAAAGTTATTGACCGAAGAGATTTGTTTCTGGCTGCCCTTTACAAGAGATAGTAATAGCTAATTATTTTTTTATTGGAATACCCAATGCTATATTTATTTATCATTCTAATTTTAAACGTACATTACAATAATTATACTGGGAGTGGTTAATCTGATGAGAATTAAGTTCGATTGGTTATATTCTAAGCATCTCTCTATAACACTCGTTTCATTTTTCCTAATTGCGACTGTACAGAAATAAATATTACCTTTTTTGAGTGCAAAATAAATAAATTAAACAAAGATTCAAAAGAAATTTTAGATGGTGCAAAAAGCAGTAGTTACGTCCAGTTATTGGAATGTTGCTGGTTTGCAAATCCATTAACAAGTCCTGGTGGATATAACCAGATAAGGTTTTTTAACAAGAACATGTTAAAATAATATGACCAAGGATTTACACACACGAAGTAGAAGAAAATCTTAGAAATTCCAGTCTTATAAACAAGGATAATTCTTGTATCTTTCCTACTACTTTAAGTGTTAGATATTAAGACCGAATGAGTCATACCAAATTAAATTATAAAATCAACAATTTCCAATTTGTTTTGGAGAAAGTTTTAGTTCGCGCTGTCTAGACTTAAATCATTTTAAAACTCTGTTATTAATTGTTCAAGTGCTTAGTACGTTTAATTGACGATTTTGATTTCTAAAATTTGGAATTTTAACAATTATTATATAGCTACCTACATCATTACAATTATTACTTTATTGTTAGCATTTTTCTCATTTGGGCCAATTATAAAAGTGCAGAATAATGAAACATGATTAATTACAAATATTACGTCGTAATAAGTATGTACGTTAATTGCTGGTATGTTGTACCTATGATTCCAAAGGCCAATTAAACAAGTCTTCATTTTAATCATATTTGTTTCATTACTTATTCTTATTTGTCAACCAAAAACTGGAACTTGAATGTTGTACTCCCCGATTGCATGTCCAAAGTATTCAGGTGTTTTTCTAGTGATTAAACTACAAAACTAACAATAAGTTTAAAGGTGAGGTTGTTACCATGTAATTCTTTCTATAAAAACGAATAATGTATTTTTTAATAACAAATGTAGAAATTTAATAATGAAGGTAATAATATCATGAACTACCTTTAATTCTTATTTTGCGTGTGTCGAATATTAAAAGGCAAGATAAATATTCCAACAAAAATCTTTGCGTGGAAACTTGTATTACTTTAATTAAACAACACCTTTTAAAAGGTAATTCTACATTTAGATGGTTTACAAACTGCAAAAACATAATTTATCTGACCATTAATCTACAACAATTTAACAGATTTGAAACAGGTTTCTGAATTCACCTTTTTCCAATTAAAAATCTAGTGGCGCTTTTATGTAATTTTTTTTCTCGTGTTGGATTTTACAAATTTCTCTAAACTCGGTTAACACACAGACTTGAATTCTTTTATCTCCTACTCGTTAGAGCAATCAAATAAAAAAAGATTATTTGCACCATACTTTTATATCTGCACATTGTAATTGTCATGCAATCTTGTTACAACATAGCGCTTCTACTATGTAATTAAACGGCAACTGTCAACTTTTATTTCATCATTCGTAGGATCCAATTATTCTCATTCTTCAATCAACCTTTTGTGTTATTTGAATGTTTGTAGTAATTGCAGTTAATTAATAATATAACTTTGTATTGATTACAATGTAATACATGAACAATTCTACAACTAAACCAGAGCTTTTATGTAAAAAATATGAAATAAAAATTAAAGAAAAAACTTTGTAATCTTAAAATCGCCCAATCTATCTAGATATTACTTATTATAATGATAATGGTCTCGCTATTCGAACACCTAATATCCACACCCGCGTGCATATCGTACTCGGGCTTTGTCTAAAATGCATTCCAGGTTCAATATAAATCGATAGAAACCTTGTTGACGTAGATCTTTTGGCACAAGACTTGGTCAGAGGCAGTTTGACGGCCGGCCCTGCCCTCGTCCGCCGGAGAAAACTGTTCAATGAACTCCGATAGAAGTCGTTACTGAATTTACGAAATCTGTCTGTCCGCATTGCTTTTTTCAATTTTTTAAATTTTGACTTTAAATTTGGATTCTACATCAAAAACTAAAGACAACGTGGTGTCTTCGTTTTTTGATATCTCTTCAGGAACATGGTCAAAATGGCCGCCGAAATCTGAAGATTTCTTAAAATTGTTGCTCTAATTCAATAACAAAACGGAGTTCGTTGTGGTTATGCTTTGCATTTCCAAGCGTTTTGTTTTAGCTTTTTAAATTCTTAAAAGGTTAGAATGACGTTTTTCGAGATGCAGTCATAAAAACGTCTATGTAGATTAGGGTGTCCCTTATTTTTCAAAGTTTTTATTTTTTAACGCATACCCCCTAGTTTTTTTTATTTGCCCCTAAAAAGCTTGGAAATAAAGTTTTACCTTGTTTGGAGCACGGCAACCCGTGCCGACTTGCAACGAAACACGTTCATACACGTAGCGCGCCGGAAGCGGCGCGCGTGCGCGGTAATTGTCATTTGTTCTTCAGTTGTCGGCTAATTAACACGTATTGTTGTATGTTTTTGAGATGACAGTGAAATTAAGAAGTGATACGAAAGATATTTTTATAGTAGGTGACATAAATCATCAAGTAACAGGTGCCAAGTTACCGTCTAACCGTCAAGTTCTCGCTGTTTTATTTTTTAACATTCGCGAAGTTAAATTGACTGTAAAAGAAAGCGCAAATCTTGTCGTTCGAGTGTGTATTATATTCTGGGAAAAGGCTAGAATACCTACTAAAGCAATTCCTAACTGCGTGAAGAAACTGATCGATCCTCACCAAGCTTGGAGAGAACTGCAAAAAAATTGTAAAAAACAGCAAGACGTTTATAGACAGCGTAAGGAGGAATTCTCAAATAATTTGGACAATTTATTCGATATTGCTCACGCTGATGCTTTAGAACGAATGAAAATTGAGGAGGATAGAGTCTTTTTACTAAAACAGAGAGAGCCAGGGCGTCCAGGTTGTTTAATGGGCGTGGACAAAAAGTTAGCTGACAAAGAAGAGAGGGCTAGACAAAGAAACTTAGAAGAGAAAAAAAGACTCGAACGAATGTGTTCCAAGAGTACATTATCACTCCCTGTACAAGACACCTTACTACAACCGTTAGATCCAAATGAGTTACGTTCCAGCTCTGATGAAAGCTAGGAGGATGCTTTGCCATCGACATCTCAGCCTGTAAGTTCTGAAACAACTAAAAAGAGAGGTAGGAATAACTTTATTACACCTAAGTTAGTGGCAGTTTTAGATAGATGCCAGTTAAGCATACGGGATTC